>JBBPTI010000284.1:0-17106 GCA_038093995.1 Tylopilus aff. callainus | reverse complement strand
GTTAGGTCATGGAGGGGGCAAGCGATTTGGGCATAGTCCTTGATGAATTGCTGGTAGAAGTTGGCAAGTCCAAGGAAAGCCCATGTCTGCTGAAAAGTGTGTGGCAAGGGCCACTCTAGCATGGCCTTCACCTTTTCCAGATCCATCCTGATTCCAGTGGGCATGACTATCATTCCCAGGAACTCGACACTTGTGGTGGAGAAGGAGCACTTCTCAGGCTTCACAAATAAGTCATTCCTCTCTAACCTTTGCAATACTTCTGCCACCTGTTTCTCATGCACTTGTTAGTCAGGATTCTTTGAGAAGATTAGCAGATTGTCAATATATACCACTACATTGGGCATGTTGGCAAAGAGGTCATTCATCATTGTCTGGAAAGTGGCAGGTGAGTTGCACAACCCGAAGAACATTACGGTAGGTTCATAGGCCCCTCTATGGCACACAAAGGCTGCTTTCCACTCATCTCCTTCCTTAATCTGTATGTTGTTGTACCCCCAGCGGAGATCCATCTTCATGAAGATCTTGGCGTCCTTGAGTTTGTCAATGAGCTGGGAGATGAGCAGGAGAGGGTAGTTATTGCGGACTGTGTGTTCATTGAGGTACCGATAGTCCTGCACCATTCTTTTCCATCCATCCTTCTTCAGGACGAAGAATACTGGCAATGTCTGTTTGGACTTCGATGGGTAGATGTAGCCCTTTTGCAGTTGATTGTTGACGAAATCTTCAACTTCCTTCTGTTCATTTGGACTCAATGGGATGACATGACCCTTCTTAGGCTTGAACATCTCCTTTAGCTCTATGGTGTGGTCCCAGGGGCATTCTTTCCGACTCCTTCTGCGAGAACACTCGCTGAAAGTGGTGATAAGGGGGGGGCACCAGGTGAAGAGGGTCTTCTATTGTCAAGAGTCTTTGTTGCTCGGCCTCTCAACTCCTTTCTTTGGCATATCCTATCTCCATTACCTCTTGATCGTGCCCAGTTCTACTTTCTCGGTCATAATTGCAAGTTTCTGGACATGTCTTGAACCGGATGTGTCCACTCTTCCAGTCGATCTGGGGGTTGTGTTCTCGAAGCCACAGATACCCCAGAATGACATCATTATTTCCGATATTTGACATGTATGCCCAGAGCTTCTCCCGATATCCATTTATGTTGCAATAGACTTCCACTTCCTTGGTGATGCGTCCTCCGGCATTCTCGGAGCCGTCTGTGTTATGCATGATAATGGTTCTATAGGCGGTCAGTGTAGGGATCTTGTTTCTCTGCACAAAATCATAGTTGATCAACATGAGGTTTGCCCCACTATCAACCAGCGCCTCTGTGTTTACATACCATCTTTCCGTCAAGGGTTTTATCTGTATTGTCAGCTTTATTTCTTTCCCTTTATGGATTACCCTCGTATACATCTTTAGGGGTTCTGGGGTTTCAGTGGTGGATTTAGGGGAATTAAGCACAGGTTTAGTATCTCGGTCCCTGCTGGGCTCATCAAGAGGCCCCCCTTGACTGGCTAAGTTAGATACTACAGTCGTTAGCTGAGTTACAAGCTTAGTTAGTTCCACCAAGAAAGAATTATTAGCCTGTGAGACACCCAGATCATCTCCTAGGCTCTGCCTTTTCCCTTCTGCTTCTTTTCAGCAACAGGAAAATCCTGTTCATCTTCGACTGTGGTGACCCTCATCTCATTCTCAGCCAGGGCAACACATCGTACCTTTTGCCTTTTGCAGCTGAACCAATGTCCTCCCCCATGAAAGTGGCATTCAGCACACTGATTCTTCGGCTTCTTGCAATCCCGGGCCATATGTCCGGTCCCTTTACAGTTGAAACACTTGCCGGTGCTTCCCTGGATTGTGAAGACTTCTTCTTCATCGACTTCTTTGAAGTGATCTACGTCCATTTGGTCCCCTCAGGATTGGTAATTCTGCAGCCTTCCCCGTATGAACGTAAGAGCCTCCATCATGCACCCTACATCTCGGATATTCTGCAGGTAGTCCATTGGAGTGCACTTTTGGGCGCTCTCTTTAAAGATTTGAAGGATGATATGCTGGGCAGTGTTTCGTTCGAGAAGGTGGATGGCGTGGCTATCATCGATCCCAGCCATTTGATACAGGGCCTCCCATTGGACTAGGAAGTCATCTGTGTGGAGGGTGCCTTGACGAAGTTGCTTGAGTTGGGCAACAGCCCAGTCCTTCTGGTTTACCGATCGGAACAAACTTTCCATTTCTTGAATGAGTTCATCCCAGGTATATCCTTGGCCTCGTCAGAGGCACGTTTGGGCAAACAGCCCAGCTTTTGGTCCTTTAAGCCAGGATAAGACCACGGTTACCGCTTTGTAGCTTTTTGGCAGGATGGTGGACTGGTTCATGTGAAGCCATGCCTTTATCTTGGCCCACCGTTCCTCAAACTTGGTGACTGATCCTTCATAATCTCCGGGATCAGCGAAGACTTCTACTTTTCGTGTGGCTTTCCCTCTGGCGACCGCAGCACTATTTAAGTTGCTCACCGTTTGTTCGAGGACAGCAACATCTTTGAGCAGCACAGCGGTTTTCTTCTGTTCCTCAATGCATCCATTGTAGAGTTGCTGGTTTTGTTTGGTTAGTGTGGTGAATTCTAGTGCAACGGCAGCAATCTTGTCCTCCAGTGTGAGGTTCAGGTCGGCAAGGATTTGGAGCATGGATGCCGACATAGTGGCAGGCTATATGTGTTTTCTTGATTTGGACTTTCTTTCTGTTCCAGATCACCCAGGTTCTTTTTCTGTACTCTTTGATTACGGCTGGGTGTCTAGTCACTCTGTATGGGGTTGATCTAACTGGCGTGGTCTGTGGTCAGCTGATCAGTCTCTGTCTCTGTTTGTCCTCCTTCTGTTGGAGTCACATAAACAGTTGTCCTATCGTGGTCACTCAGGTTTAAAAAGAGGGGAGTTTATTCAATAACTACCAGCCATAGTTCTGTTGCAGCTGCTCTTCTTCGGCATGGATAGCCTGATGCTCATATCTGAAGGTCACCGAGTAGGTTCCTTCTCTAATGGCAAGCTGGGCCTGAAGTGGGGTGAGCTCTCATGCGATGAGAGAAAGAAGGCGAAGGAGAAAGTAAGTAAAAAGAGAGGTGAAAAAGACGATGAGGAAGGTAAGTACAAGCAGCAAGAGCTGCACTATCATAGAAGGTTTTGATAAAGGAGAATACCTGTCAGTAAGTGCAGGTAGGCGTGAACAAGAAGTGGTATAGTAATAGTAGCAGGGGCTACTAGGAGGTGGCTAAAGAGGATGAGGGCGGCACAGAGATGCACAAGGGCAAAGGCATCCTGGACCATCAAGGGGTTGGATGAGGGTGGCAGTGGCGTTGCAATGGGCAGCTCAGGCTGCGGTGATTCTCTTGTGGCAGGCGAGGCAGGCTTCTTCTACTAAGAACTGGGCACGGTTCTCTTGCCAACGATGGTACTCTTCGTCAAGGCAGTGGCGGGTGTTGGGCAAGGTGGGGTCACAATAGGGACCCTTGAGGTCGTTTGGATCAATAGACTCAGGTGGGGTTGACTCATGCTTAATAGTGGGAGAGGGCAAGGGTGGTAATACTAACTCCTCCTCCTCTTCTTTCTTTATCTCTCTGTACTCCCCTGCTAACCTCCTTTCTCTTTGCACAGCGGTGGAGGTGGGGTTGAAAACTTGGGCGAATAGGTGGGGGTGCTCTTCTACGAAAAGATGGGCACTAGTGGCGAGTGTGGTGATGTTGAGGGTGTACTCAGGACGCAGGACAGAGATCTGGGCTGGGTTCACTAGGGCAGAGGGCTGTCAGTAACAACAGCCGACAACTCTGTGGAGCTCACTACTAATGACAGCTTCGGGGTGGCAATGGTGATGGCAAAGCAAAGATGATTCGAGTTATAATAAAACAACCCTTAGGCGGGGCTGAATAGTGAGCTGTATGACAGTGGGTAGTGGGAGGGTGACTAGAGCTAGCGGGAACCCAGGTATTGACTGAGAACTAAGGGGAAAACCCAAGATAACTCAAATGAGAATTTTGGGGCTGAATTGCCAGCCTTTATATACTGCTACAGGTGTTTGTACATATTTGTACAGTATTACTACATATGGGATACTTCAGGGTAGATGTGGGAGTGTGGGTATTATGCTACTGGCCAAGGGTGAGTCATTTGGAGTCACTGCACTGCCTTGTGCAGCCCAGGCACCAATGATGTGAGATTGCATCATCATGACTCGAGATGGTGTGATGATGATGTCATGGGGCTGTGCGAGGGGTCTGGGCTGCTTACTAAGGTAGACACAGCTTGGCACAGCCATCGTGTGGTGTGTGAGTGCTATTAGTAGGCGAGTCGGTAGAGTACCGGTACTGGGATAGGGGAGGAGCCAGAAAGGGAGTGAAAAAGACAGGGGCGTGCACAAGGTCATAACAGACTAAGGGGTTTGCTATGTAGATTACTAAGGTATGAGTAAGATGGAACAGAGAGAATGAGGTGAAGCTAGAGCTGTGAGTATTAGTAAGATGGGGAAATCTAGGAAGTGAGACTAATACTAATATGAGTACAAGAGTGAATATAAAAAGAATTGAAATGGGATTCTATAGCAGAGTACAACTCTGTGCAGGAGTTGTGTGTTGGGGTTCACACTTGGGTGTATAGGATATGACAGTATCCCCCTCTTAGGCCTAAACCCCTAAAGACCTTTAGGACAATGTGGAGTTTGAAATTCCAAGGATAATCATAAGTGGCAAAGAGCATGGATGCACCTTGCCTTTTGATTTGTACCATGGCTAACTTCAATGATATTGTGACCTGGGATGATGCACAGCTGGTGGAGTGCAATGATAATGATGATGAACACCATGCCATGAAGTTAGTGGAGCAGAGTGAAACAACCTTGGGCACTAAGTACCTTTGGTCATGAAGCAGAAAGTGTATGAAAGTGTAAGAGGTGGATTGAACTCCTTATAACTGGGTGCCTTGTGAGGGAAGACCCAAGAGGAATCAATTGGAGTTCTGACAATTTACATGTGGGTTTATATACTACTAGCTACCTAGGTTGGAACTCCAACTAAAGTGCATGAGGGCAGGCCAAACTACTAAGTATGGAAATGCAAGATAAAAACTGGCCTGGTCCATGCTAATGGGGTGATTCTGAGGGAATATGGCTATTGGCATGGAAGAGGATGGCGAGCAATGATGCAATAGTGGGAGTTATGCAATTGGAGGGAAAAAGAAATAGGAGAATTGTATGATATGTGGGAGATGTGCCATTGGCATGGGAATAGGTGGTGTGAGTATGGCGAGTGATGGTGCAATCCACAGTTGCTGTTGTGTCAGCTGCTTAGGTAAAAGGGGCTTTACACTACCTTGATCAGGTGCCCTAATGCTGTAAGCAATGTGTTGTGGCATGGGAGGCAAGGGTGGATGTTACCGAGTTATGGCTGCATGGGCATGGGTACCTATGACTAAAGAGGGGAATGTAGGGAAGGAGTGAAGTGGAGTATAGTGGTGGGAACATGAAATGTAACATGTCCCCCTCCTTAAGGCCCAGATTCCAAATGGGCTGAGGGGAAAAGACAGCAGATGTTGAGGAAAGAGATGGAGTGAGGGGCAGTAGGGTGGATACAGTGGAAGGCAGCAATAGTGTTGGGGGCATGACTGAGGTTGGAGCAGGGCTTCCAGGTCCATTCAGAAGCATTGTAGCCTTTCCAGTGGACAAGGTATTGCAGTCTGCAGCTGCAGGAGTGAGAGTCAATGATATAGTTGACCTTGTATCCACTGTCAGAGTCAGAAGGTAGGATAACCAGAGTGGGAATGGTAGAAGAGGGCTGTTCAGGAAGAGGAGCAAGGTACAGCTTAACTCTGGAAATATTGACAACTGGGTGAATATGGAAGGTGTTATGATCATGCCACACTTGATGCTACACTCATGCTCTACTACACTTTTTCCTCAACTTTGGCCCTTGTGCTCGTTCATCCACACTCCCTTGCACTCCAGCAATCCCTTACAATCACCCCATGATGCCTTACAAGTAACTGCTCCTCAAACCCTCATTGCCCTATAGTTGCCACCAGCCCTGGTCTCCACTATGGCTCCTTGCATATGATTTACAGTCACACAGTCACATGACCACATGAGATCTATTAGTGATGCCTCACAGCACAGCCTCACACCAGTCACATGACCCAGCACATGATAAGATCTAGATCATCACACAGCCCTTATGCCTAAAGACCTAGACCTGGCTTCTAGTGAAGAACACCAGCACTTGCTGCTGTAGCAATGCCTGAGACACAAGACACATGGACCTGGGACTTCTCCAATAGTCCCCCAGCACACAAACCCACATGCAAGACCTCCCAACTAGCAACAACTTCCTCCACTAATGGCTCTTGACCCCTGGATGCACTTACAAGGTGTTACTGCATCACAACCCTTAGCCCTGACACTGCCTTTGGCACTCTGCATATCCTGGTCCCACTCAGCAGTCCCACAACACACCATAAGCATGCCATCTTGTGCCATAGTTATGAAATTGCTTGCCATTGCACTGCCCTTGGCCTATAGCAATACTCACACATAGACACTGGCATGACTCATGACCAATAGCCATTCACCCACTTGCATAGCTGCACACCATCCTGCACTGCCTGACACTGCCCCAAGCATAGCCCTACACACACAGACCAAGCACTCTTTGACCTACAGAGACCCATGAACTTCACAGATCCATATATGATAACAGAACCAGCTCTTGATGGACCATATATAGTAATAGTGTACAAATAGATACAGACCATGTAACAGTATATAAACCCCTGCTGCTACCTCCTAGACCCCCAGTCTATCATTAGTGGGTAGTGGCCCTCATAAGCCCTACTATGCTAATGCTGCTACACCTCTAGGGTCTTGGAGGCTATTGATGGGCTACTACATAAGTGCCCATTGCCTCCCCTGCTTCTGATCATGACCAGTAAGACCTATGACAGCAAGGTTCCCCTTGACTACAACATGCAACTCTCGCCCTTACCTCACAGCATACACTACTACTAGCCCTAGGCTTGACAGCTCAGGCTTGAGTTGTTTCAGAAGGAGGCCAGGAGGATGAGCTGGACAGTATTGGGACCGACTTGTTGAGTAACAGAGAAGGGCCCTAACCACCAGTCAAGGAGCTTTGCTGGATGGGGAGTGCAGAGGTGTTTGGAAGAGAGCCAGACTTTGTCATCAGGTTGGTAGTTCAGGGAGGTGTTACAATCATGCCATACTCAATGCCACACTTGGGCCCTTGCTACACTTTTTCCTCCACTATGGCCCTGGTGCTCACTCATTCACAGCTCCCTCATACTCCAGTAATTCCCTATGATGACCAGACAATGCCTTGATAGTGCTCACCCCTCACACTAACTATGCTACAGCTCAGCCACCCAATAAGGCTTTACCCCTGTGTCTACTTTGCCCTGGTTCCCTGCACATGACCCCAGTCCCACAATCACCTGACAATGCTCTAACAACAGAACCCTGCAGCACTGCCCCACTCTTGTCACATGATCCTGCACATGACCTCTCCCAGCCCCCAGCATAACCACACATAGGCACAAACCCCACATTGCCTTGCAGCTCGCATAGTATGGAGCACAGACCCCATGAACAGGCCACACTCATGCAGCATATGCAGTCGCACTCCCTGGCTCTGCCATGCATGCACAGCATGACTAACCAACAACATAGACTAGTGCCCCTAGCAGATGCAAGCCCCAGTGAGGATACTATAGTTACCAGCCCTATTATGTACACCACCCCCAGTTCTCTGAACACTCCACTATGCTCCAGATCCCACACTCCATCATAGTCATGATATTGTATGCAACCACTCACCATCACATCACCCTCATCCCTTGGGCCTATAGCAATACTTGTGCACTGACTCCATCTGACTTGCACAATCCCCAGATCCAATAGCCATTCAGCCACTCCACAACCCTTGGCCCTGGTGCATGGTCTTGCCTCTTTAAGCCCACAGCCATGCACTGCACTGCATCACCTCACATAGCCTTGCACTACCAAGCACTGTTCCAAAGCATAGCCCTACATACACAGACCAAGACCCTCTTTACTCTACAGAGACCCACAGACTCCCCATCACCATATATAGCAACAGAACCTGCCCTCAATGGACCATATGTAGTAATAGTGTACAAATAGATACAAACCCTGTAATAGTATATAAACCCCTGCTGCTACCTCTTAAGCCCTCAGTCTATCATTGATGGGTAGTGGCCATTAGCACTTAAGCCTTACACCCACAATGCTGCCATGACTAGGGTCTTGAAGGCAATGATGGGCTGCAGTATATATATGCCCTTTGTCTTTCCCACTCTTTATCATCTGACCAATAAGGCCCAAAATAGCAGGACTCTCCTTGATGACCAGAACTCTTGCCTTTCACTGATGGCATATGCCACTACTAGCCCTAGGCTTGACAGCTCAGGCTCAAGTTATTTCAGGAGGAGGAGCACTGGGAATCAGTGATCTCTTTCATGCATTGTTGTATCTGATGGAGGTGAGCCTGGGCATCGGCAAGGTGCATGGCATACTGGTTGGCAAGATTATCAGCAGTTAGTGAAGAGGTGATGGTTGGTTCAATGCCAATGGCCAGTGAGCAGGTCTGGGTGAACTGGAATGGGGATTTACTGGTTGTAGAGGAGACTCAGTGGTTAATAGTGAACTGGGCCATGGGGAGCCATTCTGCCCACTCATCAGGATGATCTGCACAATATAGTCAGAGGTACTATCTGACTTCTCAGTTCATCTGTTTGGTCTGCCCATCAGTCTGTGGATGATATGCCATGGAGAGGTGTTGTGTGATGTGAAGCTGCTGACAGAGGTCAGTCATGAGCTTGGATGGAAACTGGGGGCCTTGATCAGAGACAATGCTGCAGGAAAGTTCATGATGCTTCCAGACATGGTGAAGGTAGATCCCTGCAAGGTCAATGGAGGTGCAGGTGGTGTCATAGGGTATGAGCTCAACAGCCTTTGAGAAGCAGTCAACTACAGTAAGTATTGCTATATAGGAGTTGGACTCTGGAAGTCTGGTGATGAAATCTACTGAGATATCCTGCCATGGCCCTTTGGGAATGGGCAGGGGTACAAGCTTCCTAGCAGGGGGTTGGTTTTCTGGTTTGACCTGTGCATAGTGAGTGCAGTATTTGACATACTCTTGAGTATCCTTGGCCATACTGGGCCAGTTGTAGCTCCATTTGAGGTTCTCCAATGTCTTTTCTATCCTGGAGTGGCCTACAAGGGGTGCATTGTGATGTAATTGCAAGACCCTGGGCCAACAGGCTGGTGGAACAAATACTTTTCCCTGTTTTATGTGACATCCATTGGAAATGGTATATCCCAACACCTCCAGTCAGGCCTGGATTGGTGCCAGGAGCTTGATTGTTTCATGGGAAATGGCATCCATTAGGGCATCACTGCTATGATGCAAGATGACCAGTGTTGAAGTGTTCTTTGTCTCTCATACTCCGATTGCCTTGGGGGAAACAACCATCACTTGCTGGTTGTCATCCTCATTACTGACTGCCAAGTTTTCTCTTTGGCTGAGGGCATCTGCCTTGCCCATCGTGGAACTGAGCTTGTGGAACCATTTGAAGTTGAACTGTGACAAGTACTGGGCCCAGTAGGCCTGTGTTATGTTTCATGCCTCCAGCACTACACTTTGCACCTGCTTTTTCCTACATTCCCTTTTTTAGCCACAGACTTCTGTGCCTTGCCCCAAGTTGCAACTCAGTAACACCTGCCCTTGCTACCCACACCACAGTACTTGCTTACAGCATTAGGGCACCTGACCAAGGTAGTGTAAAGCCCCTATTACCTAAGCAGCTGATGACATAGTGACTGCAGACAGCGCTGTCACTCATCATACTTGCACCACCTGATTCCATGCCAATGGCATATCTCCCACATATCCCATGCCAATGGCCTTATTACTTCTATATCACCCCCTTTACACAGATCAGGCCAGTTTTCATCCTGCACTTCCTTACTTAGTAGTCTGGCCTGTATTATGACCTTGCTTGCCTTGCCCCTATCTTTGCTCCTTTTTTGGTTCTACCCCTGTCCTGGTACTGGTACACTCATCAGCCTGCCTGCTAACAGCATTCACACACCACATAATGGCTGCACCATGCTGTGTTTACCTTAGTAAAGTGGACCAGACTCCTTGCACAGCCTGATGACATCATCATCACCTCATATCATGTTATTATGGCACAATTGCACATCATCAATGCCCAGGCTGTGCAAGGCAATGCAGTGACTCCCCATGACTTATTGAGAGCCAGTAGTGTAAGCCCTGCACTTTCACATCTATCCTAAAGCCATCCATATGTAGTAATACTGTACAAACATGAACAAATGCCTGTAACAGTATATAAGGTTGGCAATTCAGCCCCAAGATCCTCATTCAAGTTATCTTGGGTTTTCCCCTTAGTCCTCAGTCGACACCTGGGTGCCCACTAGCTCTAGTTACCACTGTTCACATTCACCAGCCCAGCTGCTCACTACCCATACCACTAAGGATTGTTTCATTATAACTCAAATCTCTTTGCTTTGCTGTTGCTGCCACCACCCCGAAGCCTCCTCACCAGTAGTGAGCTTAGCAGAGTCATCAGCTGTCATTACTGACAGCCCTCTGCCCTAGTGAATCCAGCCCAGATCACCGTCCCACATCCTGAGTATGCACTCAACCTTGCCACCCTTGCCACCAGTGCTTGCCTCTTCATAGAGGAGCACCCCTGCCTATTTGCCCAAGTCTTCAACCCCACCTCTGCTGCTGCAGAAAGAGAGAGGAGGTTAGCAGGAGAGTACAAAGAACCAAAGAAAGAAGAGGAGGAGGAGTTAGTACTACCACTGTCCCCCTTGCCTACTGTAAAGTGTGAGTTGACCCTGCCTGAGTTCATTGACCCAAATGACCTTGAGAGTCCCTATCATGACCCCACCTCACCCAAAACCTGCCATTGCCTTGACAAAGAGTACCATCATTGGCAAGAGAACCACACCAGGTTCTTAGTTGAAGAAGTCTGCCTTGCCCGCCATGAGAGAATTGCTGCAGCCAGAGCTGCCTGCCATAACACCACTGCCATCCTTGTCCACCCTATTGATGGTCAGGAATGCCTTCACCCTTGTGCACTGCTGCACCGCCCTTGTAATTTTTAGTTCTCTTTTGGTAGCCACTGCTATGATCACTATTCCCCTTCTTGTCCATGCCTACCTACACCTTCTAACAGGTATCCTTCTTTCTTACTATACCCATCTCCTTTTATGATAGTCCAGCTCCTGCTGGCAACTTTCATTTTTCTCATTGTCTTTTTCGCCACCCTTTTTACTTACTTTTTACTTCAACTCTTATCTCTCATTGCACAAGAGCTCACCCCCCTCCAACTCACTGCTGAAGTCTGCCAAGGAGTCTACTCCTTTACTTTTGGCTATGAACACCAAGCCATTCATGCAGAGGAAGAACAGCCACAGCAGAATTACAGCTGGTAGTTATCTAATAAAACTTCTTCCCTTTTAAACCCAAGTGACCACAATAGGACAACTGCTTACACGACTCCACCAGAAGGAGAACAAGCAGAACAGACTGAGACTGATCAGCCAACCACAGATAACGCCAGTTAGATCCATGCTGTATAAAGCCACCAGGCACCCCAAAGTAATCAAAGAGTATTGAAGAAGAACTTGGGTGATCCATGACAGAAAGAGAATCTGCATACCCAAGACCCATGTAGCTTGTCACTATGTCACAGTCCACACTCCAAATCCTTGCTGACCCAAACCTCACACTGGAGGACAAGATTGCTGCCATTGCACTAGAGTTTACCATGCTTACCAAACAGAACCAGCAACTTTACAATGGATGCATCGAGGAACAGAAGAAAACTGCTGCATTACTGAAAGATGTAGCTGCACTAGAACAGACTGTGTCAAATCTCAATAGTGCCACTGCTGCCAGGAGAAAGGCAACTTGAAAGGTAGAGGTATTTGCTGATCCCAGAGATTATAAGGGGTCCGTTGTGAAGTTCAAGGAGTGGTGGGCCAAAATTAAGGCATGGCTCCATATAAATCACTTCACCATTCTCCCAAAGAGTTATGAAGCAGTAATGGCAGTGTTGTCCTGGCTGAAAGGACTGAAGGCCAGACTGTTTGCACAAACATGCCTCTGCCTCTGCCAAGGCTACACATGGGATGAACTGGTTCAGGAAATGGAGAGCCTATTCCACTCCATCAATTAGAAGGATTGGGCTATTGCCCAACTAGAACAGCTCCACCAAGAGATCCTCTGGACTGATGATTTCCTAGTCTGGTGGGAAGCCCTGTACCAGATGACTGGGATTGACAACAGCCATGCCATTTGCCTCCTTGAACATAATATGGCCCATCATATCATCCTCCAAATCTTCAAAGATGGGGCTCACAAGTCTACCCCTGTGGACTACCTACAGAACATCCATGATGTTGGCTGTGCCATTGAGGCCCTCATGTTCATCAGGAGAAGGCCACAGAATTACTGACCCCGAGAAGATTGAATGAAGGTAGACTGGTTTGAAGAAGCAGAAGAAGAAGACATCTTCACAATTAAGGGAAGTCCTGGGAAGTGTTTTAATTGCAAGGGACCCAGCCATATGGCCCAAGATTGTAAGAAGCCAAAAAAGCAATGTCCAGAGTGCCACTTCCACAGTGGAGGACACTGATCTAGTTGCTGAAGAAGGCAGGCACGAAGGATTACTCTAGCAGAAGGAGAGGCAAGGATCACCCCAGTCAAAGAACAGGATTTTCCCAATGCTGAAAAGGAGCAGAAGAGAAAAGGCAGAGCCTAGGAGATGATCTGGGTGTCTCACAGGCTAATAATTCTTTCTTGGCAGAACTAACAAAGCTCATTTCTGTACTAACAACCCTAGTATCTAACATAACTGGTCTAGGGGGGTCTCCTAGTGAGCCCAGCAGGGACTGAGAAACTAAACCTGTGCTTAATTCCCCTGTATCTGCCACTGAAAACCCAGAACCCCTGAAAATGTACACAAGGGTAATCCACAAAGGGAAAGAGATTAAACTAACAATGCAGATTAAACCCTCCATACAAGGCCGATATGTGGCGGCAATGGCACTCATTGACAGTGGGGCCAATTTGACACTCATTAACCAGGACTTTGTGGACAGGTACCAAATCCCTACCCTAATCACTTGCCAAACCATCATCGTTCACAATGTGGATGGCTCTGAGAATGTGGGAGGAAGGATTACAGAAGAAGTCAAGGTCTATTGTGATATTAACAGACATTGGGAGCTGCTCCAGGCATACATCTCCAACATCAGTACTAATGATGTCATCCTAGGATACCCCTGGCTCAAGGTGTTATGACCTCACTTACCTCACCCCTATTTTTACTCCTTTTATGGTTCTACCCCTATCCTGGCTTTGGTACACTCTCTGGCCCACTTCCTAACAGCATTCACATGCCACACAATGGCTGTGCCAAGCTGTGACTACCTTAGTAAGTGGTCCAGACCCCTTGCACAGCCCAATGACATCATCATCACCTCATATCACACCACTATGGTGCGATCACACATCATTGGCACCCGGGCTGCACAAGGCAGTGCAGTGACTCCCCATGACTCATCCTCAGCCAGTAGCATAAGCCCTGCACTCCCACGACTGCCCTAAAATGACCCATATGCAGTAATAGCATACAAATACGTACAAACCCCTGTAACCATATATAAGGTTGGCAATTCAGCCCCAAGATCCTTATTTGAGTTATCTTGGGTTTTCCTCCTAGTTCTCAGTTGATGCCTGGGTGCCCACTAGCTCTTTTCATCACTTGCCCCATTCACCAGCCCTGCTACTCACTACCCTTGTTCTAAGGGTTGTTTCATTATAACTCAAATCATTTTTGCTTTGCCATCACTGCTGCCACCCTGAAGCCCACTGCACCCACCATCAGTAGTGAGCTTTGCAAAGTCATTGGCCATCACTACTGACAGCCCTCTGCCCCAGTGAACCCTGCCCAAATCTCTGCCCTGCATCCTGAGTATGTGCTCAACCTCACTGCCCTCACCACTAGTGCTCACCTCTTTGTAGAGGAGCACCCCCATCTTTTTGCACAAGTCTTTGACCCTGCCTCCACTGCCACACAGAGAGAAAGGAGATTAGCAGGGGAGTATAGAGAAGTAAAGAAGAAAGAGGAGCAGGATCTAGTATTACCACCCTTGCCTTCACCCATCATAAAGTGTGAGTCAATCCTGCCTGAGTCTGTCAACCTGAATGACCTTGAGGGTCCCTACCACAACCCCACCTCACCTGACACCTGCCACCACCTTGACAAAGAGTACTGTCATTGGCAAGAGAACCACACCCAGTTCTTAGTAGAAGAAGCCTGCCTCACCCATCACAAGAGAATTGCCACAGCAAGAGCTGCCTGCTGCACTGCTGCCACCACCCTTGTCTATCTCACTGATGGTCAGGGATGCCTTTGCCCTTGCACATCTTTGTGCTGCCCTCATTACCTTTAGTTCCCTCTTAGTAGCCTCTGCTACTATCACCATCCCCCTTCTTGTTCAGGCATACCTACATCTACTTACAGGTATCCTTCTTCTTGATTACCCTCATCTCCTTTTATGATAGCCCAGCTCCTGCTGGCAGTATTCACTCTTCTCATTGTCTTTTTTGCCATCCTCTTTACTTACTTTTTACTTCAACTTCTTTCTCTTGTTGCATGAGAGCTCACCCTGCTCCAACTCACTGCCAAAATCTGTCCAGGAGTCTACTTCTTCACCTTTGGTTATAAGAGACAAGCCATCCATGCAGAAGAAGAACAGCCACAGCAGAATTATGGCTGGTAGCTATCTAATAAATACTTTTCCCTTTTAAACCCAAGTGACTGCAATAGAGCAAGTGTTTATGCGACTCCACTGCAAGGAGCAGAAGAAGAACAGACTGAGACCAATCAGCCAACCACAGATAATGCCAGTTAGATCTACATCATACCAAGCCACCAAGCATCCTGCCATAATTGAAGAATACCGAAGAAGAACTTGGGTGATCTGTGATGGAAAGAGAATCTGCATACCCAAAACCCACATAGCCTGACACTATGTCACAGTCCACACTCCAAATCCTCACCAACCCAAACCTCATGTTGGAGGACAAGATTGCCACCATTGCACTAGAGTTCACCATGCTTACCAAACAGAACCAGCAACTCTACAATAGATGCATTGAAGAACAGAAGACTGCTGCATTACTGAAGGATATGGCCATGTTAGAACAGACTGTGTCAAATCTCAATAGCACCACTGCTGCTGGAGGGAAGGCAACTCAAAAGGTGGAGGTATTTGCAGATCCCAGAGATTATGAGGGATCTGTCGTGAAGTTTGAAGAATGGTGGACCAAAATCAAAGCATGACTCCACATGAACTGTTCCACCATCCTTCCAAAGAGCTACAAAGCTGTGACTGTGGTCCTGTCCCAGCTGAAAGGACCAAAGGCTGGACCCTTTGCACAAACCTGCCTCTGCTGAGGCCAAGGCTATACCTGGGATGAACTAGTGCAAGAAATGGAGAGCCTGTTTCACTCTGTCAATCAGAAGGACTGGGCCGTTGCCCAACTTGAACAACTCCACCAAGATACACTCTAGATCAATGACTTCCTGGTCTGATGGGAAGCCCTGTACCAAATGGCCAGGATTGACAACAGCCATGCCATCCATCTCCTCAAGTGAAACATGGCCCAACACATCATCCTCCAGATCTTCAAAGAGGGTGCTCACAAGTCAATGCCCACAGACTATTTACAGAACATCTGAGATATTGGCTGTGCCATGGAAGCCCTTATGTTCATAAGAGGCCACCCACAAAGCTATCAGCCAAGAGAAGACTGAATAGAGGTAGATCACTTTGAAGAGGCAGATGAAGAAGAAGTCTTTGCAATCAAGGAAAGCCCTGGAAAGTGTTTCAATTATAAAGGCCCCAGACATATGGCCCACAACTGTAAGAAGCCAAAGAAACAATGCCCAGAGTGCCATTTCCATGGAGGAGGACACTGGTTTAGTTGCCAAAGGAGGAAGTTGCAAAAGATCACCCTAGCTGAGAAAGAAGCAAGGGCTGCATCAGTTGAAGAACAGGATTTTCCCAATGTCAAAAAGCAGCAGAAGGGAAAAGGCAGAGCCTAGGAGATGATCTGGGTGTCTCACAGGCTAATAATCCTCTCTTGATGGAACTTACAAAGCTTGTTTCAGTACTAATAGCCCTAGTATCTAACATAACTGGTCTAGGGGGGTCTCCCAGAGAGCCTGGCAGGGACTGAGAAACTAAACCTGTGCTTAATTCCCCTACTTCCATCACCAAAACCCCAGAACCCTTAAGACTATACACAAGGGTAATACACAAAGGAAAAGAAATCAAACTGACAATGCAGATTAAACCTTCTCAAGAAGCCTGATATGTGTCAGCAATAGCCCTCATTGATAGTGGGGCAAATCTAACACTAATCAATCAGGACTTTGTGTATAGGCATTGAATTCCCACATTAACCGCCTGCTGAACCATCATCGTCCACAATGTGGATGGTTCCAAGAACACCAGGGGGCAGATCATAGAAGAAGTCAAAGTTTACTGTGACATAGGCAGGCACTGAGAGTTGCTCTGGGCATACATATCCAATATTGGTACCAATGACATCATCCTAGGATACCTGTGGCTCAAGGAACATAACCCACACATCAACTGGAAGACTGGGCAGGTCCAATTCATAGAGTGCCCCGAAACCTGCAATTATGATAGGACCATCCATAATGGCCACAAACAGGAAGTAGCAGAGATAGCCCATGCAGAGGAACAAAGTAGGGAGAAGGAACAATGGAGAACTTCCCAGGTAGAGGGGACCCTCACCCTCATGCCACAACAATATCATTGGTATAGTTGGGTGTTCTCCCAGAAGGAGTTACAGTGACTCCAAAAACCCTTTCCATGCTAACCCCAATAGCAGTGTGTGAAGCGCACTGCCAAACACTGTGGGAATTTCGCTTAGGTCTGGTGGAGACATAAATAGTACATACCCCTGGCTACAAA
>JBBPTI010000283.1:0-17107 GCA_038093995.1 Tylopilus aff. callainus | reverse complement strand
CAATTGCATACCCCTGTGCCATCAACTACATGAGGGTGACTTCAGGGAGGTGTATGGTTCTGTGTGAGATTTTGTCAGTGAGTTCTTCTCCTGGGGAGGTTACCTCTACTGTGCCTGCTTCTTCAACTTTTGTTACTGGTTGAATCTGCTCCAGAGGTATTACCAGTACTGCTTTGTTATCCTCATCTCCACTGCTGATCAAATCCAAATGCCGGGACAGGGCATCTGCCTTCGTCATTAGAGTCCCTGCTTTGTGACACCATTTGAAATTGAAATGCAACAAGTATTGGGCCCATCAAGCTTGTTGTTGATTTAGATCCTGTCGGGTCATGAACCAGGCGAGATTCTGGTGGTCGTTCCAGATTTCAAGCTCATGTTGGGTCCCTTCCAAGTAGTGCCTCCACCCCTCTAGCATAGATATAATGCTGAGCATCTCCTTGTCAGTGATTGGGTAATTCTGCTGCTCTGGTGTCATGGAATGAGAGGAAAAGACAATGGGGTGCCAACAGTCTTCCTTCTGCACTGATAGCACTGCCCCCACAGCATAGTTGCTGGTGTTGCTTTTGAGCTGGTATTGGCAGTTGTTGTCTGGATACACCAGAACTGGGGCAGCAGTGAAATGTTGCTTCAACTCCTTGAATGTGGCTTCATACCCTTCTGTCCATTTGAAGGTGGTGCTTTTCTTGGTGAGATCATGGAGGGGATGGGCAATCTGAGCATAGTCCTTGATGAAGCATCAGTAGAAATTGGCAAGACCAAGGAAAGCCCATGTCTGTCGTAGAGTGGTTGGTGAGGGCCAGTCTGTCATGGCTTTCACCTTTCCAGGATCCATCCAGATTCCATCAGGGGTTACTATCATCCCAAGGAATTCGACTGTTGTGACAGAGAAGGAGCATTTCTCAGGTTTAACAAATAAATCATTTTTCTCCAGTCATTCCAACACTTCTGCTACCTTCCTTTCATGGGCTGATTGGTTGTCATTTTGGGAGAAGATCAGTAGGTCATTGATATACACTACCACCTTGGGCATGTCAGAGAAGAGGTCGTTCATCATCGTCTGGAATGTGGCTGGTGAGTTACAAAGTCCAAAGAACATCACCATTGGTTCATAGGCCCCTTTGTGGCATATGAAAGCTGCCTTCCATTCATCTCCTTCTTTGATCCACATATTGTTGTACTCCCATCTAAGATCCATCTTGGTAAAGATTTGGGCTCCCTTTAGTTTGTCCACTAGCTGGGAGATGAGGGGTAGAGGATAGTTGTTGTGGATGGTGTACTCGTTCAGATATTGATAGTCCTGCACCATCCTCTTTCTTCCATCTTTCTTTGGGACAAAAAAGACTGGCAATGTCTGCTCAGACTTTGACAGGCAGATATAGCCATTGTGCATCTGATCATTGATAAAGTCTTTGACCTCCTTCTGTTCAATTGGGCTAAGGGGAATGATCCGTCCCTTCTTTGGCTTGAATGTGTCCTTGAGTTCTATCGCATGATCCCATGGTTTTCTTAGCAGCATATGCTCTAACTCCTTCTGTGAGAATACTCATCGATAGTGATGATACACCTGTGGTATGAGTCATAAGGCATCCTCTGATGTCGGACTGCTCTGCCTCTCTTTCTCTCAGCTCCGGTCTTTAGCATAGGTTACTTCCACAATCTCTTGGCCGTGGGCATCCTGGGTGCCCCACTGGTAGTTGCAGGTTTCAGGGCAGTTTGCAAACCAAACCTGTCCAGTCTTTCAGTTGATCCAGGGGTTATGCTCTCAGAGCCACAGGTAACCTAAAATGACATTATTGTTCCTGATGTTTGATACATATGCCCAGAGTAGCTCTTGGTGTCCATTGATACTGCAGTATACCTCTACTTCTTCTGTAATTCATCCTCCAGCATTCTCAGAGCCATCCACATTATGTACAATGATTGTGCAGCTTGCTGTTAGTGTATGGATATGGTTCTTCCACACAAAGTCCTGATTAATGAGTGTTAGATTCACTCCACTGTCAATCAGAGCTTCTGTGTTAACATAGCATTTCTCTGTTGAGGGCTTTATCTGTATTGTTAGCTTAATTTCCTTTCCTTTATGGATTACCCTCATGTACATCTTTAAGGGTTCTGGGATTTCAGTGGTGGTTGTAGGGGAATTAAGCACAGGTTTAGTATCTCGGTCCCTGCTGGGCTCACTGGGAGACCCCCCTAGACTGGCTACATTAGATACTAGTGTTGTTAGTACAGACATGAGCTTAGTTAGTTCCACCAAGAAATGATTGTCAGCCTGTGAGACACCCAGATCATCTCCTAGGCTCTGCCTTTTCCCTTCTGCTTTTTCTCAGCTTTGGAAAAATCCTGTCCTTCAACCAGCACAGCCCTGGCTTCATCTTCTGCTAGGCTTATCCAGCATGCCTGCCCTCTCTTACAGCTGAATTGGTGTCCTCCCCTGTGGAAGTGACACTCCAAACACTGGTTTTTTGGCTTCTTGCAGTTTCAGGCTATGTGTCTGGCCCCTTTGCAATTGAAACACTTGCCAATACTCCCCTTAATGGTGAAAATGTCTTCTTCATCCATTTCTTCGAAGTGATCTACCTCCATCCAATCTCTGCAGGGTTGGTAGCTTTGGGGTCATCCTTATATGAATATGAGAGCCTCCATAGCACATCCCACGTCTCAGATATTCTGTAAATAGTCTGCCGGGGTAGATTTCTGGGCCCCTTCCTTAAAGATCTGAAGGATGATATGGCGGGCTGTGTTCCATTCAAGTAGCCAGATTGTGTGGCTGTTGTCAATTCCAGCCATCTGGTAAAGCACTTCCCACTGGACTAAGAAGTCATCAGTCTGAAGGGAACCTTGTCAGAGTTGCTTGAGTTGGGCGATGGCCCAGTCCTTCTGGTTAATGGAGCAGAAGAGACTCTCCATTTCCTGGACTAACTCATCCCAGGTATACCCCTGTCCTTGTCGAAGGTGGGTTTGTGCAAATGGGCCAGCTTTCGGACCTTTTAGCCAGGACAAGACCACAGTCACTGCTTTGTAACTCTTTGGGAGGATGGTGGAGCAGTTGGTGTGGAGCCATGCTTTAATCTTGGCCCACCATTCTTCGAACTTGGCGACCAATCCTTCATAATCTCTGGGGTCTGCAAATACTTCCACCTTTCATATTGCCTTTCCTTCTGTGGCAGCAGCACTATTGAGGTTGCTCACTGTTTGCTCCAGGGCAGTGACATCTTTTAATAGAGCAGTGATCTTCTTCTGTTCCTCGATGCATCTGTTGTAGAGTTGTTGATTCTGTTTGGTTAGCATAGTGAACTCTAATGCAATGGTGGCAATCTTGTCCTCTAACATGAGGTTCAGGTTGGCAAGGGTTTGGAGTGTGGACTGTGACATAGTGTCAGGCTATGTGTGTCTTTGGTATCTGGATTCTCTTTCCATCACGAATCATCCAGGTTCTTCTGTGGTACTCTTCAATTACAGCTGGATGCCTTGTTGCTTTATACAGTGTGGATCTAACTGGCATTATCTGTGGTCAGCTGATTGGTCTCGGTTGTCTCTGTTTGTCCTCCTTCTGTTGGAGTTGTGTAAACAGTTGTCCTATATTGATCACTCGGGGGTTAAAATGGGGAAGAAGTTTTATTCAATAACTACCAGCCATAATTCTGCTGCAGCTGTTCTTCTTCAGTGTGGATGGCCTGTCTCTCATACCCGAAGGTAAATGAGTAGGCTCCTTCTCTGATGGTGATTTGGAACTGGAGTGGTGTGAACTCTTGTGCGACAAGAGAAAGAAGGCAGAGGAAAATAGCAAAGAAGACAATGAGGAAGGTAATTGTAAGCAGCAGGAGCTGCACTATCATGAGAGAAATTGGTGGTTGAGAAGAAAAATACCTGTCAACAGATGCAGGTAGGCATGGACAAGAAGGGATATGGTAATAGTAGCAGGTGCTACTAGCAACTGACTAAAGATAACGAGGCCAGTGCAGAGATGTGTGAGGACAAAGGCATCCCTGACCGTTGTCAGGATGGACAAGGGTGGCAGCAGCAGTGTGGCAGGCAGCTCGGGCTGTGGCAATTCTCTCGCGGCAGGCAAGGTGGGCTTGAAGACTTGGGTGAATAGGCGGGGGTGCTCTTCTATGAAGAGGCAAGCACTGGCGGTGAGGGTGGCAATGTCAAGCGCATACTCAGGACATAGGACAGAGATCTGAGCTGGGTTCACTGGGGCAGAGGGCTGTCAGTAACGATGGCCAACAACTCTGCAGAGCTTACTACTAATGACAGGCTTTGGGGTAGCAACAGCAACAGCAACAGCGAAGAGATTCAAGTTATAATGAAACAACCCTTAGGTGGGGCTGAGTAGTGAGCTGTGTGACAGTGAGCAAGGAACGGTGACTAGAGCTAGTGGGAACCCAGGTGTCAACTGAGGACTAAAGGGAAAACCCAAGATGTTACACTCATGGCTACACTACATTCCATTCTTTCCTACATTGCCCTCTTTAGCCACTTTCACCCACACCACAGTGCCACGACTCAGTATTGCCTGAGTTCCTTTTTCAGACTGGCTAGCTTAGTATCTGCAGCATTCTGGGCACCAGACCATGGTAGAGTAAAGACCCGATTACCTGGATACTAATGCCAGCCACAGCACTTAGGCAATCCACAGTTGCAATGGCGCCATATGTCACCATCCGGTCTCACCCCAATAGCAATACCTGCACATCGCATGCCATAGTATGCAATCTGTTCCCACTCCAACGGCATTAATCTCATGATTGCGCCATCGCTCGCCATTCATTCCCACTCCAGTAGTGTTTAACCCGCAGCATCACCCCACTTGCATGGACAAGGCCAGTTTCTGTCTCACACTTCCATATTTAGTATCCTTGCCTGCCCTTATTTACTTTAGGCTCCACTTGAATCCTATTTGTAGTAGTATATAAGACCGCCTGTATTATATTGGACCCCCAATCAATTCTTCTTGGGTCTTTCCTCACAAGGCACCCACTTTACTAGAAGATTGGTCTCCTTGTCCGTTTTGCTTCACTTCGCTACTCTCCACTCTACACACCTCCTAGTGCCTTGCACCTGAGGTCATTTCACAAGATAACTTGAATGAGGATCCTAGGGCTGAATTGCCAGCCTTATATATGGTTACAGATTGTTTGTATATATTGGTGTCCTATTACTACATACAGGTACTTCAGGGTAGATGTAAGAGTGTGGGACTTACACCACTGGCTGGGGATGAGTCATGAGGAGTCACTGCACTGCCTTGCACAGCCTGGGCACTAATGACATGAGATTGCATCAGAATGGCATAATATGGTGTCATGGGGTGGTGCAAGGGTTCTGGATTGCTTACTAAGGTAACCACAGCTTGGTGCAGCCATTGTGTGGCATGTGGATGCTGTTAATAAGTGGTCCAAGTTGAGTACCAATGCCAGAATAGGGGAAGAGCCAGGAAAGGAGTGAAAAAGATAGGGGCACGAGTGAGGTTGTAACAGATACTAGTGGCAAAGGAAAATGAACTGCCCCTTGAGTCTGCTCCATTGTGGAGGGAAAACCCAAGAGAATTGATTGGAGTTCTGATGATTTACAGGCAGTCTTATATACTACTTTACTACCTACTTGGAACTCCAACTGAAATGTGCTAGGGCAGGCCAGGTTACTAAGTATGGAAATACAAGATGGAAACTGGCCTGGTCTGTGTGAAGAGGGCAATGTAGAGGGGATAATGCTATTGGCATGGGATACAATGGCAAGTGATGGCACAATAGTGGCTGTTATACAATAGTGCAATAGCAGCTGTTATGCAATTGGAGGAAAAAGGAAATAAGAGAATCATATGATATGCAGGAGATATATCATTGGTGAAACAACCTTGGGCACAAAGTACCTTTGGCTGTGTAGTGGAGGGTGTATGAAAGTGTACAAAGGTGGAAAGTATCAATCAAACTCCTTATAAACTGGGTGCCTTGTGAGGGAAGACCCAAGAAGAATCGATTGAAGTTCCAACAATTACATGGGGGGTTTATATACTATCAGCTACCTAAGTTGGAACTCTGTCTGAATAACATCAGGGCTGGCCAGGATGCTAAGTATGGAAATGCAAGACAAAAACTGGCCTGGACTGTGCAAGAGGGGCTGTACTGAGGGATATCAGCTATTGGTGTGGGATAAGGTGACAAGTGATGGCATAATAGCAGGAGTTCTGCAATTGGAGAAAAAAGAAAATAAGGGAATTGTATGATATGTGGGAGAACCGCCATTGGTGTGGGATTGGGGTGCACAAGTGTGGTGAGCAATGGCATCATCCACAGTCACTGTGGTATCAGCTGCTTAGGTAAAAGGGGCTTTGTGCTACCTTGGTCAGGTGCCCTAATGCTGTAAGCATGTGCTGAGGTGGCATGAGAGCAAGAGCAGGTGTTACTGACCCATGACTTCATGTAGTGTGGGTACTTATGCCTAAAGAAGAGAGTGTAAGGAGGAAGAGAGCAAAAGTGTAGTGCTAGAGATGTGAAGTGTAACAATTGGTGTGGGTATGGGTGACACAAGTATGGTGAGTGATGGTGCCATCCACAGTTGCTATGTCATCAGCTGCTTAGGTAATAGGGTCTTTATGCTACCTTGGTCAGGTGCCCTAATACTGTAAGTGATATACTATGGCATGAGTAGTGAGGGCAGGTGTTACCAAGTTATGGCTTGGGGGCATGGGAGTCTGTGGCTAAAGAAGGGAATGTAGCAATGAGTGAGGGCAAAGTGTAGTGTTGGAGGCACAAAATATAACACTTTCTGGCATTGGAAAAATCCTTCTTCTTAATCAATGCCATGCAGACTTCTTCTTCAGCAAGCGCTATCTGTCAGACTTGCCTCTTTCAACAATTGAAGCAGTGTCCCCCTCTGTGAAAGTGATACTCCAAACACTGCTTCTTTGGCTTCTTGCAGTCACAGGCCAGATGTCCCAGTTCTCAGCAGTTGAAACACTTGCCTTGGGTGCCTTTAATTGCAAAGACCACTTTTTCATCCTCTTTGACATGGTCTACCTCCATTCAGTCATTTCTTCAGCTGTAGTTCAATTGGCCTCCCCTTATGAAATTGAGGGCCTCCATTGTGCATCCAATATCCCAGATCATCTGCAAATAGGCTGTGGGGGTTGCCTTCTGTGTTCCCTCCTTAAAGACCTGTAGAATGATGTGCTGGGCTGTGTTTCATTTGAGAAGTTGAATGGCATGGGTGTTGTTAATCTCAGCCATCTGGTATAGCACTTTCCACCAAACTAGGAAGTTGTTGGTCCTCATGCCTCCTTGGTGGAGCTGTTCCAACTGTGCTATTGCCCAGTCCTTCTGATTTACTGACCAAAATAGGCTTTTTACCTTCTGGATGAGTTCATCCCAGGTATACATCTGTTTGTGGTGGAAACAGGTTTGCATGAATAGTCCAGCTTTTGGTGCTTTTAGTTGGGATAATACTGTGGTCACCACCTCATAGCTTTTAGGGGTGATTGTTGATCAATTGGTGTGAAGCCAGGCCTTTATCTTGGCCCACCATTCTTCAAATTTGGCAATGAACCCTTCATAGTCTCCTGGATTGGCAAAGACTTCCACTTTTTGGGACACTCTGGCACTGGTGGTGTTTGTGGTGGATAGGGTTGTGATGGTCTGTTCAAGGGTGGCCACATCTTTCAGTAGTGCTGCAGTTTTCTTCTGCTCCTCTATGCATCTGTTGAGAAGCTGCTGGTTCTGGGCTGTTAGTATTGTGAATTCAAGTGCAATGGCAGCAATCTTGTCCTTCCATGTGAGGTTTGGGTTGGCAAGGATTTGGAGTGTGCTCTGTGACATAGTGTTGGGCTACATGTATCTTGGATATGCAGATTCTCTTTCCATCTCAGACTACCCAGGTTCTTCTTCAGTACTCTTTGATTACAGCAGGGTACCTCATGGCATGGTACAGTGTAGATCTAACTGGTGTTATCTGTGGTTGGCTGATCAGTCTCTGTCTTGATAATAACTGTTGTCTCTGATGGAGTTGCATAAACAGTTGACCTATGGTCATCACTCAAGGCAGTTTAGAAACAAAAAGAGTTTATTAAAAGATCTATCAGCCCCTGGTGTTCTGTTCTGCTCCTACTTCTCCAATCTTGCAGTTGTAGCCAATGAGAAGGGTGGTATGGCAAGCATCTTGTTTGATGGTGATGTGGAGCAGGGTTGTCTCTCTGGCAATGAACTCAAGGATGCAGATGGTAAGGTATAAGAAGATGCAAGAAAAGAAGATGGTAAGAAAGATAAGTATTCTCAGCAGGAGCTGAACTATTATAAAAAAAGTTGGGATGAAGAAAGAAGAATACCTGTTAGCAAGTGCAGGTATGCATAAACAAGAAGTGGTATGGTAATAGTAGTAGGCGCTACTAGGAGTTGGCTAAAAATAACAAGGGCAGTGCAGAGATGTGCAAGGGCGAAGGTGTCCCTGACTGTCAACAGGGCAGACAAGGGTGGTGGTGGCAGTGCAGTGGGCAGCTTGGGCTGCAGCAATTCACTCACAATGGGCAAGGCAGGCTTCTTCTACTAAGAACCAGGTGCAGTTCTCTTGCCAATGATGGTACTCTTTGTCAAGGTGGCAGCAGGTGTCAGGCAATGTAGGGTCACAATAGGGACCCTCAAGGTCATTTGGGTTAACTGACTCAGGTGGAGTTGACTTATGCTTGTTATGATCATGCCAGACTCAACACTACACATGGGCCCATGGTACACTTTTTCCTTCCCCTTGGCCCTTAGCTCAGTTGTTTGCACTCCCTTGCTACCATTCCAGTACCTCTATGATGCCCTATGATATAGTGCTCCTTGCCCCTCATTGCCCTACAGTTACCTTTCACCTTCATTTCCATTCTGGCTTCCTGCACATGACCTATGATCCCATGGTCACATGATAATCACATGATCTATCAGCGATGCCTCATGGCTCAGTCTTGCACCAGTCACATGACCCTGCATGAGATACAATCCAGACCCCTCGCACAGCCACTCAGCACAACTCTCGTGCCCCATAAAGACTCAGCCTCTAGACGGCATACATTAGCACTCATAATCCCTGGTCACCTGAGACATAAACCCCAGACTCCCTCACAAGTTGCCTAGCACACAAATATACATATGCTTGCACAGACCTGCAGCCTGTGGCTCAACTCCTCACAATGGCTCCCATCCCTCAGATAGGCTCATGGCATGCCACCATGACACAGCCCTTAACCCTAACATTGCCTTCAGTACCCCATACCTCCTGGTCCTGCTCTGCAGTCCCACCTCACACCATATGATGCCACAGTCATGCCATCACCCACCATCACATCACCTCTGTACCTTGGCCTATAATGATACTCATGCATCGACACCAGCATGACTTATATGGACTCATGACCAATAGCCATTCACCCACACCACAGATTATGCCCTACACTGCATAGCCATGCATAGCACCACATCACCTCACACTGCCCTGAGCATAGCCCTGCTTGCATGGGCCAAGATCTTCCTTTGACCTACAGAGACCCATGAACTCTGCAGGCCATATACAATAATAAAGCTGGCCCTTGATGGACCATATGTAGTCATAGTGTACAAAACCCTACAAACACCTGTACAGTATATAAACCCCAGCTGCTACCCTTCTAGACCCCAGTCTATCATTGATGGATAGTGGAGCATAGTAACCCTACCTCAGACAAGATAGAGGCCACTAGTATCCCAGGCCTACTCCCACAATGTTGCTACACCACTAGGGTCTTGAAGGCTATCAATGGCTGCTGTATAAATGCCTATCACCTTCCCCACTCATACTATACAACTAGTAAGACCCATGACAGCAAGGCTCCCCTTGAAGACACATTGCAACTCTCACCATTGCCATTGACACTCGCCACTACTAGCCCTAGGCTTGATAGCTCTGGCTTGAGTTGTTTCATGCTTTACAGTGGCAGGGGGGGATGGTGGTACTACTAACTTCTCCTCCTCTTCTTTCTTTACTTTTTTGTACTCCCCTACTAACCTCCTTTCTTGTTGCACAGTGGCAGAGATGGGGTCAAAGACTTGGGTGAATAGGTGGGGGTGCTCCTCTACAAAGAGGTGAGTACTGGCAATGAGGGTGGCAAGGTTGAGTGCATACTCTGAATGCAGGACAGCAATCTGGTTTGGGTTCACTGGGGCAAAGGGCTGTTAGTAATGATGGCTGATGACTCTGCAGGGCTTATTACTGGTGATGGTGGGCTTCAGAATGGCAATGGCAATGGTAAAGCGAAAATGATTTGAGTTATAATGAAACAACCCTTAGTGAAAGGGTAGTGAGCAGCAAGGCAGTGAATGGAAACAGAGTGACTAGAGCTAGTGGGGGGCCCAAGCATCAACTGAGGACTAAGGGGAAAACCCAGAATAACTTGAATGAGGATCCTGGGGCTGAATTGGCCAGCCTTATATATGGTTACAGGGTTTGTATGTATTTGTATCCCTATTACTACAAATGGACAACTTCAGGGTAGATGTGGGAGTGTAGATCTTTGAAATGACCTTGGGTGCTAGGCACTAGGAGGCATGGAGTTGAGCATAGTGAAGTAAAGTGAAAGGATAGTGGTGAGTCAATCTCCTTATAACTGGGTGCCTTGTGAGGGAAGACCCAAGAAGAGTTGATTGGGGCTCCGATATAATATAGGTGGTCTTATATACTATTACAAATGGACTTTGGGCAGAGCCTAAACTGCATGAGGGCAAGTGGGATTACTAAATATGGTTTACAAAACTGAGACCTGAGGCAGTCTGTGTGCAGAAATAATGGTCCATGTGAGAGGGGCGGTATTGTGGATATAATGCTATAGGCATGAGCTACTATGGCATGAGATGGTGCCATTGCAGGGGTTCTGCTACTGGTGCAAAAAGAAAAAAGAGGAATCATACGATATGCACCCTTAGTGCTATTGGCCAGGTGGTCAGGCTGCTGTGCAAGGTGTGCTATGGTAGCATAGTGGCTGCAGATGAGGCCATAGTCATGGCAGCCCCATGGATTCCCTATGAGTCCAGTGGTGTAAGTATCTGGGTAAATGAGTCTGTGGTCTGGTGCCCAGATGCTGTGGATACCTGGTGCTGGTGTGGGAATCCAGTTGGAGCTAGCCAAGTTGCAACTTCAGGGCATGAGTACAAGAGGCTAAAGAAGGAAATATAGAGTGAGTGTGGTACATAGCATAGCTGTAAGCATAACAGTCTTATGCTACTGGCTAGGGCCAAGTCATGGGAAGTCACTACACTGCCTTGTGCAGCATGGCAGATGATGACATGTGATCATGCCATAATGGCATGATATGAGGTGATGATGATGTCATGGGGCTATGCAAGGTGGCTGGACTGCTTACTAAGGTAAACACAGCTTGGTGCAGCCATTGTGTGGCATGTGAATGCTGTTAGCAAGTGGTTTGGTGGAAGTACCAGGGCCAGGATAGGAGTAGAACTGAAAGGGGAAAAAAGAGGCATGAGCAAGCAAGGTTGTAACATGGTGCATGACATAGCCCAATGCCCCCCCATTACTTACATGACTATCCAGATGAGATGCTGTCCATGTACATTCAATTGTCCCTACATTCCCCAGTTACTCCTTTGGACTGTTAGTTTGTACCTACAAGTACTTAAACATGCCAATAGTAGACCTTCACCTCAGTCCATTTGTCCCAACAATGACTGAGGTGAGTCCTTTACAACACAAGTTACCTTACTGTTACTCATCTCATATATAGTCTTCTTGTATAGGTGATTATATATGCAGTCCATTTGTTTCAACAATGACTGAGTCTTCTTGTATAGCCATTATGCTTGCACCCCTCTTTTAGCTCCTAATCTTATAGCACCACAAATACAAAAATGCTATATTGCTACAGGAATAGTGGCCAACCAGGATCTACTGCCCACCCTGCCTGTGTCCTATGCCCTTTTAAAAAACAAACATTTTGCTTTTTGTGTAAAGTGCCACTACCCTACTCTTGTGTGAAGTTGAAACAACCTTGGGCACTAAGTGTTACACTCTGATCCTCCTGCACCCTACACTTCCTGTACTCCCCACTAGGTTACCTTCTTTAGCTTTGCTCATCCATGCCATCAAATCACACCTTGATGCTACCTACAAGAACTATTTCATGCCACAGCAAGTAGCTTACAGCATAAGGGCACCTGACCAAGGTAGTGTAAAGCTCCTTTTATCTAAGCTGCTCATGACATAGTAACTGTGGATGGCGCCATTGCTCACCATTGCTGCACAATCCTATTCCACACCAATAGCATTACTCTCTCATATTGTATGACTTCTCATATTTTTTTTTCCTCCAATTGCATAACAGCTGCTATTGTGCCATTGCACACCATCCATTCCCACACCTATAGTGATATCTCCTCAGCATCACCCCACTCACACAGACCAGGCCAGTTTTTGCCTTGTACTTCCTTACTTAGTAACCCAGCCTGCCCTCATGTAGTTCAATCAAAGTTCCAATTTAGGTAGATAGTAGTATATAAACCCACATGTAACTTGTCAGAACTCCAATCGATTCTTCTTGGGTCTTCCCTCTAAGGGCACTTGCATACTAGGAGTTCAATCCACCTCTTACACTTTCATACACTTTCTGCTACACAGCCAAAGGTACTTAGTGCCCAAGGTTGTTTCACTAAGTACCTTTGGTTGTGTAGTGGAAGAGTAGTGAAGTGTAAACAAAGGTGATCATCTCCTAGTATGCAGGTGCCCTTGGAGGGAAGAATTGATTGAAATTCCAATGATTTATATGTGGGTTTATATACTACTATCTGAAACAATCCTTAGGTATTGGGTAGTGAGCAGTGAGGCTAGTGAACAGAGATGGGAGTGACTAGAGCTAGTGGGGGCCCAGGTGTCAACTGAGGACTAAGGAGAAAACCCAAGATAACTCAAATGAGGATCCTGGGATTGAATTGCCAGCCTTATATACTATTATAGGGATTTGTATGTATTTGTACACTATTATTACATATGATGTACTTTAGGGCAGACATGGAAGTGAGGGGCTTACACTACTGGCCAAGGGTGAGTCATGGAGTATCACAGCACTGCCTTGTGCAGCTGGGGACCAATGTCATGCAATGGTGCCATAGTGATGTGATATGGGGCAGAGATGGTGTCATTGGGCTATGCAAGGGGGCTGGACCACTGACTAAGGTAAACACAGCTTGGTGCAGCCATTGTGTGGCATGTGAATGCTGTTAGCCAGGTTCCTGTGATGGAGGGAAGGTGGCATATGAATGGTAGTTCAAATGGGGCCAGTCAAGGAGAGTGGCTAGGAGTAAGGCTGGAAAAGGAAGGTGAGCAAGCAAGGTTGTAACACTATCTACCTAGATTAGAACTCCGATTGAACTACATGAGGGCTGACCAGGTTGCCACTTAAGGAAGTGCAAGCTGGAAACCATCCTGGTCCATGCAAGTGGGGTGATACTGAGGGGATAACACTACTGGCATGGGAGGGAATGGTGAGTAATGGTGCCATCTGAGGGAGTTATGTGATTGGAGGGAAAAGATATTATGGAATTGTATGATATGTGGGGGAAGTGCTATTGGCATGGGAGCAGAGTGTGCAGCTATGGCATGCAATGGTGCCATCCACAGTTGCTGTGGTGTCAGCAGCTTAGGTAAGAGGGGCTTTACACTACCTTGGTCAGGTGCCCTCATGCTGTAAGCTGGTACTGTGGTGTGGGACAAGGGTGTGGAGCTAACTGAGGTGTGGCATAGTGGCATGGGGTGTTAGGGCCTAAAGAGGGTAACCTAGTGGGGAGTGTAGAAAAAGAGGGATGAGCAAGGAATTGGAGTGTAACAGAAGTGCTCCCAGTACTGCTTGAATGTGTGGAGGTTAATATAATGGTTCAAATAAAAGGTGTCTGTCATATCCCACAATCTCACTAAGTCTACCTCTGTTATTCCCAGTCTCATGTCTGTTAATCTCTGGACTTACTTCCTTATTTATACTATCTTGTCTATTTGGACCTTGACTCATTCCATTTTACATTTCATTGTTAATAAGCTTTCACTTAGTCTTTAGAGTTCAGCCTGTGCTTTGCACAGCTCTGGCACTTGCACCTCTGGTATACTGCTCCAGATCTTGGTCTATTCTACCTTTATCTTACTCATCTACATTCTCCATATATAAGCTTGTAGATACTCTGTTGTAACCTCAGTTTGAATATTGATTTAGTTCTCTCCTCTTGAGTCTGATAGCTCAATCCCTGCTTTCTCTCTTTCTCTTGCCAATGAGGCTAGGAGCTCAGCAAGGATGTGACACATAAGTCCTGCATCAAAGCCTCACCCCTCCAACCTCTGCTCCAATCTCTGCCATACCTTTGGTACACCTCCATGCATTCACATGCAACCTCTGTCCCCTTTGACCATCTCTGCTGCTTGGACTTGAGCTGGAGAAGACATGAACTTAACAATATATTCAAACTCACACTTGTTGAGCTCCCTAAACACTCATGACCACCTGCACTGCTCATACCTCTCATGCTTCCTTTCTTCAGACTGCCTTTGGCAGCTCCCACATCATCCCAGGTGAGTTCACCAGCTTCACTGAATGTGCCATCACCCCCTCCATCTTGACCCACTGCCAACACCCACTTACTCCACTCACCCCATTTCCCTCCCACTTTCAGGATTTATCAGAGAATGATGAAGGCCTATATGACCAATGCCCTTGTAACCTGGTTTCAGGGCATGGAGTAGGAGGTGGAGATGATGGCAGAGATAATGGAGATGATGGCAATAACTTGGGCTCATCTTCCAACTCACCTGACCATACTGAATGAGATGTTTTTGAGGATAATGGAGATAAGACCTCAAATAATGTTCCTTTAGCCTACAAACCCATATTCAAACTTGCTGATGCAATCTGTGATATGACCTGTTATGTCCTCCATCATGGAAAGCACTCCTCCAATCCCAAAACAAAGGTCTGCAAACTGGACATCTTCAATGGGTCTGACCCAAAGAAACTCCACCTCTTTGTTGTTCAATGCAAAATTAACTTCCAGGCCAATCCTAAGGCCTTCAGAAAGGACTGTAAGAAGGTTACCTTTGCACAATCCTACCTGAAGGGGATGGCCCTGGACTACTTTAAGCCAGATCTGCTTGGAGTTGATACCTCTGAAACTCATTCATTTTGGATGGACAATTGGCCATTGTTCTTGTTTGAATTACAGATAAACTTTGGCCCCCATGACCCAGTCACTGAGGCAGAATCCCAGCTAGAGAACCTGTGGATGTGTAATAACCAGTGCATCACCAAGTACATTGTAGAGTGGAACCACCTAGCTATCCAAGTCTGTGAATGGGGACCTGGTGCTCTCTGCTGGAGCTTCTACAATGGACTTCCAGACTGCATAAAGGACAAAATAGCATGTCAGGGCAAGCCTGGTACAATTAGCTCACTGTGCACTCTGATGCAGCAAATTGACCAAAGGTATTGGGAGTGTAAAGAAGAAATTGCTTGGGCAACCAAGACCTCTGGATCAAATAATGCCCCTTTGTTCTCCAAGTCATCCAGTCCCTCCATCCCCACTCACTCTGCACCTCTGTCAACCACATCCACCTCCAGTGGCAAATCCACCAAGGACACTGAGTCCAAGGGCAAGACCACCACCACTACTTCCACCCCCAAATCCAACATCTTGTTAAAGTTAGGCAAGGATGGTAAGCTTACCCCTGCTGAATGAAAATGCCACTTTGACAACAAGTTATGCATGTTCTGTGGCCATGAAGGTCACATGGCCAAGAACTGCCCAAAGTCCTCTTCAAAGGCTTCCAAGGCTTGTGTGGTCAAGACTGCAACTCCAGATAAACAACCAGGGATCTCCTTGGAGACAAAAAAATAGTCTGCAACCTCTGTGACTCTGCATGGACTAGAGGTTGCAATGAAGCCAACTGTGCACCAAGGGAGATCCATCTCAACACATCTGCTCTTTTAGATTCTAAATCACTCATGCCCACTGTCTTTTTAGTATCCTATGACATCCCTTCTTTTCCAGCACTAGTAGATTCTGGATCCTCTGATTGTTTTATAGATACATCATTTATTAATAACCATGGACTTCAACCCTACTCCATACCTCCACTTGTTCTCCAACTTTTTGATGGAACTTCAAACTTTACCATCACTCAAGCTCTTGACCTCTCCATTCATTTCAAAACCAGTGATATCACTCTGACAATGTTCTATGTCATCCTACTGGATGGCTCTTGCTCTCTTGTTTTAGGACACAACTGGCTCATCTGCTACAATCCATTGATTGACTGGATTACAAGCAGTATTTCATTCCATTCACCTGGACAAGCCATGCCTGCCCCACTTCCAAGCTCACCTCCCCAGCCTCCAGTATTCCTGCCAGCTAATTTGTCCTCATCCAATCCACCATGTTTCTCCAACTGCAAAGCTCCTTCTATTGCCTTCATTAGCATGCCTGCTTTCACTTTAGCTTGTCACCTCTAAGATTCTATGGAGTTCAGCATGCAAATCTGCCCTAAGGAGAGTGATCTCTGTGCTTCCTCCACCTCTTCTGAGTTATCCAACATTTCTGGTGTACCATCAGAATATCATGATTTCACTGATGTTTTTAGTAAGAGCAAGGTGTCTATGCTAGCTCCTCATCATGAATATAATCTAACGATTGACCTTGAGGAAGGCACTGCATACCCCATAGGCACCCTCTACTCCCTTTCCCCTATCAAGCTTGAGGCACTTCATATGTTCCTTGATAAACATCTCTCTAATGGATTCATCTGACTTGCTACCTCCACTCATGCTATCCTAGTCCTATTCATCTGCAAGAAGGATGGTTTACTCCATCTCTGCATTGACTACAGAGGACTGAATAAGATCATGAAGAAAGACTGTTACCCACTTCCACATATCTCCAACCTTCTAGATGCCCCTAGCTGTGCCAAGATTTATACCAAGATTGACCTCCAGCACACATACCATCTGGTCTTCATCACTGAGGGTGATGAATGAAAGACCTCATTTTGGACATGTTATGGCTCTTATGAGTGGCTAGTAATGCCTTTTGGTCTCATAAATGCCCCTGCTGCTTTC
>JBBPTI010000282.1:0-17116 GCA_038093995.1 Tylopilus aff. callainus | reverse complement strand
AAATGGCTATATCTCATCATCCCTTGGGCCAAATATTTTGACTAAGAGACCATTTTGTAGCCAAGAGCAAGGGCTATCTTTCATTTACCCACAGTTAAGCGAAATTCCCACAGGTGGTTGTGGTGCATGAAGCGCACCACATCTGGGTTAGGCATTGCAACAGTTTATGGAGTCACTGTATAAAGCCAAACTGTGGGGGTTTTTCATCTTTGTCAATAGTAAAGCTGCATGGAACAGGGAGCCACTGCTTCTGTGAGTCACAAAAATAAAAAAGATCATGGTCCAAGTTTGCTGAAGTGTCATCATCATCAGCTCACATTGGCAGCCCACTAAATGTCATGCCACCTCCATTGTGAAATTTCTTCTTATAGAAAACTTTCTTCACTGGCAGCTCCTTACTGGCCCAACCATCACTTGTATCTGATGCCATCATATTGCTTTGTTTTCACTTTGCCTCAGATCTGTTCCACCATGCTGTACTCCCATTCTTCAAGTGAATGACATCACCAGCAGAAATGCCAAGACTAGTGAGAAGCTTGTTGTCAATATCTGGAAGGATATCTGGACCAATACCATTGAGTTCCAGTGAGCTCTTGTAAGTTAGTGCATGACAGACACCCAGGTGAGTCTCAGCATACTTAAGATAGTGCATCAAGTGGGATGGAGATGGAATGAGCTCCAGTGTTGGAGCAGTCCTCTGCCAACTTGGCATCTGAGAAGTTGGTATAGATAGGCTTGCCAGAGTCATGGCATCTGGACTGGCAGTGGAAGGAAACAGCCCCAATTTCATAATGGCTTGAATAAGAAGGATAGATGCAAGAGAGTTAATGTCAACAGTAGGTGTTGGGGATGGTGGTGGTGATGGCTGCAGTCTCTTTGCATGAATGATCAAGGCTTTATTCATAGGGTTGAATAAGTCAATGTTGGGTGAAACATGTAGGGTAGCTTGACCAGCCTCAAGTGCACAAGCCCAATCAAGAATCATCAGCCCCATCAGAGATATAGCTCCAAAAGGCCCAATATATGTGAATCCATTGTCATGCTTATTTTTGTACCATTGCTGAAGCATGATATGCCACTGACCCAAGCAGCCATCCCAGTCAGCTTTCATAGTATCAGATTTATCCTAGACAATAGCTAGTCTCATATATCAAATATTAAATAAAAATATACAAATAGCTTTGGAAGATGCTTCTGAGGCCATGCCCTCAGAGCTAGAATGCACTCAGGGCAGCTTCTGAATGTCTTGCATGTGTCATATCCATTCCAGAACCCCTATAAGTAAATCCTGGAGACTCCAGCACAAATCCAAAGTCCATATCACTTGAACTACTTTCCCACGTGAGACACCCTTACCACATCCTGCACGCCATCCAAACCATAATTTGTGCCATATCGGGTCACGCACAGCCTTGACTAGGTAACTCGCAGGTGATTAGATTCCGGGATTCACATCTCCAAACCATGCACCCAGCACTGCCTCTGCCTCATTTCCATTTGTCTTAGTTCCTTTATTCGTAACTCTACATTCCTTAGTGTACTGCCCTTTGGCATAGTTCACCTCCATACTCTGTCTTGATTACTGATCACCATGTTTCTCTATATCGCATTCATAATCACCTCCATTTCTTATTCCAAATTCCACTATGTACTTTAGTATATAAACACTACGAGTTCCGAGTTGTACTTTAGTACGAATATTAACACAAGTCACCCTCCCATGTTTGAGTCCCTCATCTTCTACCTCTGTCTTTCCTCTTGACGCTTCCAACCCCTGAAATCAAGGATGCAAGCCTTGGTAAGGGCGCAACACACAAGTCCTGCGCCAAGTCCTTATCCCGAACCCCTTCAATTATATTTATGGTACTCCAGCCCCCTTGGACTTACACTGGAGGACCAGACTTGACAGTATATTCATACTCACACTTACAAGGCTCACCATTCTATGGCTACGCATACTCGCTCCTTCCGCCCAAGTGCTCTCAAGACTGTCTTAGGCAGTCACTGAAGCATCTCTGGTGAATTCATCAGTTTCACCGCCAGACCCCCTGCCTCATCCATATCTGCTCATCAAGGCATGGGTACCTTGTCTCTGCTTATGGAGCTACCAGACTCTGCAGAAGAACCCCCCAGAACCCCTCGCTTTAGAATCCAAGATAAAGACCTCCCAGGTCGCCCTGGAGCTCTGGAGCCTGGAGATGGTGATGATGGTAGCAAACCTTCTGACCCATTGAGTCCCTCAAGTCGAGCCTCTAGTCTGGACCCATTCCAGATTGACCATGACAAAGAAGATTGCAATGAAGTCCTGCTCGCATATGAACCATTTACCCAGTTGGCTGATGCTATTAGGGAAATGACCCAACATGCAGTTAGGAAGCAGAGCTCCAAGGGTCCAAAACCCAAGGTTCAGGAACCAGACCCCTTTAATGGGACTGACCCAAAGAAACTTCGCCCCTTCATTGTACAATGTGAGATAACCTTCCAGGCAAACCCAAAGTCATTCCGTAAAGACTGACAGAAGGTCACCTTCACCCAATCTTACCTCAAAGGTGTTGTGCTCAAATACTTCAAACCAGACCTCCTTGGACAGGAGGCACCCAGAGCCTGTCCTTTTTGGATGGATAGCTGGCTTGACTTCCTCATTGAATTACAGTCCAATTTCAGACCTCACGACCCTGTCACTGATGTGGAAGCTCAACTTGAGCAACTCCATATGAAGGACAATCAGTGGATCTCTAAGTACATTGTTGAATGGAATCGTTTGGCTAGCCAAGTCCATGAATGGGGCACTGGCACCCTTCACTGGAGCTTCTACATAGGACTTCTAGATCACATCAAGGATGAATTGTCTCATTAAGGCAAGCCAGACAACCTTAATGACCTCTGAGAACTTGCCCAACAAATCAACCACCGATATTGGGAGTGCAAAGAAGAGATCCAGCGTGCTACCAAAGCCCCAGGATTGCATACAGATAACTCAAACTCCTCTACAACAAAATCATCACCCACTCCATCCAATACTCTGTCAACCCCTAAGCCTAAGGATGACAAGTCCAAAGGCACCTCCACAGGCACCCCCATCTCCACCAACCTCAAGAAGGGCAACAACCCTTCCACCTCTGACTCCATTTTGTCCAAGCTCAGCAAGGACAGCAAGCTCCTTCCAAAGGAATGACAACACCAAATGAAGCTTGGACTTTGCCTGTTTTGCAGACAGTCCAGACATACCACCAAGGAGTGTCCATGTTACGACCTTGCTTGCTCCTCATACATTTTTCCCTTGGACCAGTCCCTTGCTCACACTCGCTCACTTGACCACTTGTTAGACTCCTCCCCTATTGCAACACTGGTATCCACAACTTGCTTACTAACAGCACTCACACACCACACAATAGCAGCGCCAAGCTGTGTCTACCTTAGTAAGCAAGCCCAGACCCTTACACCGCCCCATGACATCATAATTGCACCATATCATGTCACCATGACGCGACCTCACATCATTGGTGCCCAGACTGCATAAGGCTGTGCGATGATCCCCCATGACTCACCCCTGGCCAGTAGTGTAATTCCCGTAACCCCGCGTCTGCCCTAAGGCACCCGTATGTAGTAATAGGACCTCAATACGTACAAATGAACTGTAAATGTATAAAAGGTTACTGAATAAAGCCCCAAGATCCTCATTTGAGTTATCTTGGGTTTTTCCCTTAGTCCTCAATCGACGCCTGGGTCCCACTAGCTCTAGTCTGCCCCTTCATCCCTTCACTGTCCTACAGCTCACTAGTAGCCCCGCCTAAGGGTTGTTTCAGTCCAAAGTCCACCTCTAGGGCTGCGAAAGGCCGTGCAGCCGCCACTACTCCAGTGATGCCTGCCACCAATTCTGCCTTCTTCAAGGCAAAAAAATAGTATGCAACTCCAGTAAAGCACAGGCTGGTAGTTGCATTGCTCCAGACTGTGCCCCTTAGGAACTCCATCTCAACACATCCTGTCTTTCTAACCCTAATTCCCTATTTCTACCTGTTTCCCTTTCTCACCTTTCTATTTTCAATGTACCTACCCTTCTCGATTCTGGCTCTACTCATTGCTTTATAGATTCTACTTTTGTAAAGAAGGACAATATCCCTACTTACTCCACCCCTGCAATCCTCCTCCATTTTTTCAATGGATCCTCATCTGCTTCCATTTCCTCCACCATAGATCTAATGCTTTCCTTTGCTATGGGCAAAACCACCTCCGATACATTCTATGTAACCTCATTGGATTTGTTGTGTTCACTAGTATTAGAACATTGCTGGCTTGCCCATTATAATCTGTTGATTAACTGGGCTACGAGCAGCATCACATTCCAATCTTCTAGCACAAGAATGTGATACAACTCTTAGGCGGGGCTGCACAGTGAGCTGGTGTGAACAGTGGGGAGCAGAGTGACTAGAGCTAGCAGGTGCCCAGGCATTGACTGAGAACTAAGGGGAAAACCCAAGATAACTCGAATGAGGATCTTGGGGCTGAATGAAACAACTCGAGCTGGAGCTGTCAAGCCTAGGGCTAGTAGTGGCGTATGCCGATAGCGAAGGAGAGAGTTGCAACGTGTCGTCAAGGGGAGCCTTGCTGTCATAGGTCTTACTGGTTGTACTATATGAGTGGGAAAGGCAATAGGCTTTTATACAGCAGCCTAGTCGATAGCCTCCAAGACCCTAGTGGTGCAGCGACATTGTGGGTCTAGGTCTAGTAGCTGTAGTAGCCACTACCCATCAATGATAAGCTGGGGTCTTGAGGGATAGCGGCTGGGGTTTATATACTGTTACAGGGTTTGTATCTATTTGTACACTATTACTACATATGGTCCGTTAAGGGCCGGCTTAGTTACCATATATGGTCTGCGGAGTCTACGGGTCTCTGTGGGTCAAAGGAATGTCTTGGTCCATGCGAGCGGGGCTATGCTCTAGGCAGTGTGGGGCAGTGCGCAGCTATGCGGGGCTGTATGGCATAAGGCATAGGCTGTGGTGAGGGCGAATGGCTATTGGTCGTGAGTCCATGTGAGTCATGCCGGTATCTATGCGCAAGTATTGCTATAGGCTGAGGTACAAGGACGATGCGATGGCGAGCGATTGCGTGACTATGGCGCGATATGGCATGATGCGGGACTGTGGAGTGGGACCGGGAGATGCGGAGTGCCAAATGCGGTGTCAGGGCTAAGGGTCGCGATGTGGTGATATACCGTGGGCGAATCCGAAAGGCGAGAGCCATTGGTTGAGCCTATCCATGGGGTGTGAGCCGTGTAGCGGTGAGCATGTGGATGCCGGGCGACTGTGAAGGGAGTCCGGGGTCTCTATTTCTCAAGGGGCGACATTGTCTACGAGTGCTGGTGTCTGCTGCTAGGGGGGCCATGCCTATCTGAGGCACGAGGACTGTGCCGAGTGGCTATGCAAGTGGGTCTAGATCGTATCATGTGCTGGTCATGTGACTGGTGCGAGACTGTGCTGCGAGGCATCGCTGATAGATCGTGTATCGTCAGGTGATCGTGGGATTGGAGTCATGTGCAGGGAGCCGTAGTAGAGGCGAAGGCAAGTGGTGCTTTATAGGGCGACGAGGGGCGAGGAGCGCTATGTCGTAGGATATCATATGGGGCTGGAATGGTGGCGAGGGAGTGCGAACAACTGAGCTAAGGGCCAAAGGGAAGGAAAAAGAGTACTGCGGGCCCGTGCGTAGCATCGAGTACGGCGCGATCGTAACACTGAATTGCCAGCCTTATATACAGTTACAGATGTTTGTACATATTTGGTACACAATTACTACATATGGGTAGTTCAGGGCAGATGTGGGAGTGCAGGGTTTACACTACTGGCTAAGGGTGAGTCATGGGGGGTCACTCCACTGCCTTGCGCAGCCTGGGCACCGATGATGCGAGATTGCATCATTATGGTGCAATATGGTGTGATGATGATGTCATGGGGCTGTGCGAGGGTCTGGGTCTGCTTACTAAGGTAGACACATCTTGGCGCAGCCATTGTGTGGCATGTGAGTGCTGTTAGTAAGCGAACCATGGGTGCCAGTGCCAGGATAGGGGGAAGCCAAAAGAGGGTGAAATAAGTGGGACACAAGCGAGGTCATAACACTACCCCCCTGCTAAAGCTCAACCTCTGGGGGAGCAAAGGGGAGAGGCTGGGTGAAAAGCATGGTGAAGACCGAGTAAGAGATAGAACAGGGAGCAAAAGGGTGAAAATAGTGGAAGTCACGAAGGGCGTTGGGGCAGTTAGTGAGATTAGAAGCTGGTTCCCAAGTGCAATCCTCGGCAGAGTATCCCTTCCAGTGTACCAGGTACTGAATACCATGACCATGGGGGCGAGAATCAACAATAAAGTCAACCTCATATTTAGAGTCATGGTTATCGGTGATGGAGGTCAGCCCTGGATGCAGGTCAGGTTGCTGCAGGAGCAGTGGTACATAGGGTTTAGTCTGGGATATATTGACGACAGGGTGAATGTGGATGTACTTGGGAAGGCGTAACTCCACGGCGTTCGGCCCTTTTAGGGAAATAACAGGGAATGGACCGATCCATCGGTCAGTAAGTTTGTGACAAGGAAAGGGTAGGGTTAAGTTGTCTGTCGCAAGCCAGACTTGGTCACCCACTGTGTAGCAGGGAGCGGGGGATTGATGGGTGTTTCCAGTAATGGCCATTCATTCCTGGGCCTTTGAAAGGTGCTCCTTCATTTGTTGGAGGACAGTCTGGTAGTCATGAGCAAGCATTGACGTGGTGGGCGATTTCGAATCATGGAGCTCCACCCCCATATGGGGCTGGTATGTGCAAGTGACCTGGAAAGGGGAGAATTTGGAAGCAGTGGACTGCTTCACATTGAGGGAAAATTGGGCCAGCAGCAACCAGCACACCCAGTCATCCTGTTGTTCAGCACAATACATACAGAGATATGATCCTACTTCTCTATTCATACGTTTGGTTTGCCCATCCATCTGTGAATGATGGGCAGTGGATTTCTTTACCAAGATACCGAGCTGTGCGCACAGTGACGTCATCAGGGTTGCAGTGAATTGAGGACCCCGATCGGATACAATAGACTTTGGAAGGCCATGATGTTTCCATACATGGTTTAGATATAGATCTGCTAATCCGGTGGCTGAACAAGTTTTGGAGCAGGGGACAAGCTCGACTTCTTTGGAGAACCGATCTACTATGGTGAGGATTGCATCGAATCCTTCAGCAGGCAGGAGATCAGTAATGAAATCCACAGAGATGTCTTCCCAGGGGCCATTTGGGACTGGCAGGGGTTGGAGTTCCCCTCTTGGTGGTTGATTTCCAGATTTTGCTCTAGTGCAATGAGTGCATCCTTGTACATACTGCTCCACATCCTTCCTCATGGCGGGCCAGCTATAATTCTGGGCGAGGAGTTCTAGAGTTTTGAGAACCCCGGGGTGTCTGCTAACTTCGTGGTTGTGGTGCAGCGTGATCAGGCGGGTGCATAGATCCAGGGGTACATACACCCAGCCATTCCTTTTGAGGAGTCGATCTCTGATCTCGTACCCCTATGCCATCAACTTCTTGAGGGTTGCTGAAACAACCTCAGGTGCAAGGCACTAGGAGGCATATAGCGAAAGTGAAGCGAAAGGGACAAGTGGACCAATCTCCTTATAAGTGGGTGCCTTGTGAGGGAAGACTCAAGAAGAATTGATTGGGGCTTCGATATAATACAGGTGGTCTTATATACTACTACAGGACAAATTCAAGCAGAGCCTAAAGTAAATGAGGGCAGGCCAAGATACTAAGTATGGAAGTGCAAGACAAAAACTGGCCTGGTCCATGTGAGGGGGAGCAATGCTGCAGGCTAAACACTACTGGAGTGGGAAAGAGTGGCGAGCAATGGTGCCATTGTGAGGTTATTGCCATTGGAGTGGGAATAGATGGCATACTATGGCGTGCGATGCATGAGTATCACTATTGGTGTGCGACCGGGTGGTGACATACAGTATGGCGCCATTGCAACTGCGGATTGCCTAAGTGCTGCAGCCGGCATCAGTATCCAGGTAATCGGGTCTTTACTCTACTGTGGTCCAGTGCCTGGAATGCTGCGGGTACTGTGCTAACTGGTGTGGGAAAGGGACTCAGGCAATACCAAGTTGTGGCACTGTGGTATGAGGAAGAGTCACTAAAGAAGGCAGTGTAGGAAAGAATGGAACATAGCATAGCCATGAGCGTTACAGTTGCCTCCGGGAGTCAGATAGTTCTGTGAGAGATTTCATCAGCAAGTTCTTCTCCTCTGGTTGTTACCTCTAGCACTTCCTTGTCCTCTGCTACCTGTCGGATCTGTTCAGGGGGAATTACCAACACTGCTTTATTGTCATCTTCTCCCTTGTTCGTCAGATCTGAGCGTCATGATAACGCATCTGCTTTTGTCATCAGTGTTCTGGCTTTATGGCACCATTTGAAATTGAATCGGGATAGATACTGGGCCTATCGGGCCTGTCAGCAATTGAGGTTCTGTTATGTCATGAACCAGGTGAGATTTTGATGATCATTCCAAATCTCAAATTCATGCTGGGTTCCTTCTAGATAGTGTCTCCAATTTTCCAGTGCAGATACCACACTGAGCATTTCCTTGTCAGCAATTGGATAGTTCCGTTGCTCCGGGGTCATGGAATGGGATGAGAATGCTACTGGGTGCCATCGGTCCTCTTTCTGCACGGATAAGACTACCCTGATGGCACAATTGCTGGCATCACTCTCAAGATGGTATCAGCAGTCGTTATCAGGATAGGTGAGGATGGGAGCAGTGGTGAAGCATTGCTTTAATGCATTGAAGGCAGCTTCACACTCTTCTGTCCACTCAAAAGTGACGTCTTTTCTGGTCAGGTCATGGAGGGGGTGAGTGATTTGGGCATAATCCTTGATGAAGCACCAATAGAAGTTTGTGAGTCCCAAGAAGGCTCGTGTCTGGCGCAAGGTTGTGGGTGATGGCCATTCTGTCACCACTTTTACCTTCTCCAGGTCCATTTCTATTCCAGTGGGGGTGACTGTCATTCCGAGAAACTCGACACTTGTGGTGGAGAAGGAGCACTTTTCAGGTTTCATGAATAAGTCATTTTTTTCCAATCTCTCTAACACTTCTGCAACCTTCTTCTCATGTGCTGGGCGATCCTCATTCTGGGAGAAGATCAACAGATCATCGATGTAAACTATTATCTTGGATATGTCGGCGAAGAGTTCGTTCATCATTGTCTGGAAGGTGGCAGGCAAGTTGCATAACCCGAAGAACATCACAGTTGGTTCGTAGGCACCTTTATGGCACACGAAGGCCGCCTTCCATTCATCTCCTTCTTTGATCTGGACATTGTTATACCCCCAGTGGAGGTCCATCTTTGTGAAGATCTTGGCTCCTTTTAACTTGTCCACGAGCTGAGAAATGAGTGGGAGTGGATAATTATTGTGAATGGTGTGCTCGTTCAGATACCGATAGTCCTGTACCATTCGCTTTCGCCCATCCTTCTTTGGAATGAAGAAGACCGGGGACGTCTGCTCAGATTTGAATGGACAGATATAGCCTTTCCACAGCTGATCCTCTATGAAATCCTCGACTTCCTTCTGCTCATTCGGACTTAGGGGGATGATCTGGCCCTTCTTTGGTTGGAAGGTCTCTTTTAGCTCTATTGTGTGATCCCAGGGTTTTCATAGCAGTAGCCTTTCAGACTCCTTTTATGAGAACACCTGTTGATAACGATGATAGACTGGGGGGACAAGTTGCAGGATTGCCTCTGTTGTGGAGACCCTTTGCTGTTCCTTTCCTCAACTCCTCTCCTTAGCATGTCCCACTTCCATCACTTCTTGTTCATGTCTAGCCCGATTGTTCTGATTATAATTGCAGGTCTCTGGGCATTCGGCAAACTGGACATGTCTGGTCCTCCAGTCAATCTGGGGGTTATGCTCTCAGAGCCATGGGTATCCTAGAATTATGTCATTTCTTCTGATGTTGGATACATACGCCCGAAGCAACTCTTGGTGTCCGTGCACATTACAATAGATTTCCACTTCTTCTGTAATGCATCCTCCCACATTTTCTGATCCGTCAGCATTGTGCACAATAATAGTCTGATTGGCAGTTAGTGTGGGAATGCAGTTCTTCCATACAAAATCGTCATTGATGAGCATTAGATTTGCTCCACTGTCTATTAGGGCTTCAGCGTCGATGTATCGCCTCTCATGGGAGGGTTTTATCTGTATTGTTAGTTTTATTTCCTTCCCTTTATGGATTACCCTCATGTACATCTTCGGTTCTTCTGGGATTTTAGTGGATTGAGGGGAATTAAGCACAGGTTTAGTGTCTTGGTCCCTGCCAGGCTCGTCAAGAGACCCCCCTAGACTGGCTATGTTAGATACTAGGGTTGTTAGCACAGTTACGAGTTTTGTTAGTTCCACCAAGAAATGATTATCAGCCCATGAGACACCCAGATTGTCTCCTAGGCTCTGCCTTTTCCCTTCTGCTCTTTTCCAGCGTTGGAAAAATCCTCTTCTTCTACTGCGGCAACCTTGGCCTCATCCTTGGCCAGGGTAATTCAGCATGCCTTTCTTTTTCAGCAGTTGAACCGGTGTCTGCCTCCATGGAAGTGACACTTGGCACACTGGTTCTTCAGCTTCTTGCAGTCACGGGCCAGGTGTCCAGTGTCTTTACAGTTGAAACACTTCCTGGAACTTCCTTTTATAGCGAAGACATCTTCTTCGTCTGCTTCTTCGAGCCGATCTACCTCCATTCAGTCTCCGCAGGGATAATAGGCCTGTGGTTTCCCTCATATGAACATGAGGGCTTCCATTGCGCACCCTACGTCTCAGATGTTCTGAAGATAGTTCGCAGGGGTGGACTTTCGGGCTCCTTCCTTGAAGATCTGAAGGATGATATGCTGGGTGGTATTCCTTTCAAGTAGCCAGATCGCGTGGCTGTCGTCAATGCCGGCCATCTGATACAGGGCTTCCCATCGAACTAGGAAGTCATTGGTCCGAAGGGTGCCTTGGCGGAGCTGCTCGAGTTGGGTGACGGCCCAGTCCTTCTGGTTTACAGAGCAGAAAAGACTTGAAACAACTCGAGCCTGAGCTGTCAAGCCTAGGGCTAGTAGTGGCATATGCCAGTAGCGAATGGTGAGAGTTGCAATGTGTCTTCAAGGGGAGTCTTGCTGTTGTAGGTCTTATAGTTGTTCAATACGAGCAGGGAAGGCAATAGGCATTTATACAGCAGCCTAGTCGATAGCCTCCAAGACCCTAGTGGTACAGCGTCATTATGAGTCTAGGTCTAGTAGCTTTAGAGGCCACTACCCATCAATGATAAGCTGGGGTCTAGGAGGGTAGCAACTGGGGTTTATATACTGTTACAGGGTTTGTAGGTATTTGTACACTATTACTACATATGGTCTGTCAAGGGCCAGCTTAGTTACTGTATATAGTCTGCGGAGTTTGTGGGTCTCTGTGGGTCAAGGGAATGTCTTGGTCCGTGTGAGTGGGGCTATGCTCAGGGCAGTGCAGGGCAATGCATGGCTATGTGGGGCTGTACAGTGTAAAGTGTAGGCTGTGGTGAGGATGAATGGCTATTGGTCATGAGTCCATGTGAGTCATGCCAGTGTCTATGCGTAAGTATCGCTATAGGCTGAGGTACGAGGGCAGTGCAATGGTGAGCGATTGTGTGACTATGGCGCATTATGGCGTGATGCGGGACTGTGGAGTGGGACTGGGGAATACAGAGTGCCAAAGGCGATGTCAGGGTTAAGGGTCATGATGCGGTGACATTCCATGGGCAAGTCCAAAGGGCAAGAGCCATTGTAAGAGCCTATCCATGGGGTGTGAGCCGAGTGCATGTGCATGCGAGTGTGCCAGGCGACTGTAAAGGAGTCCGGGGTCTCTATGTCTCAAGGGGTGGCGTTGTCTACAAGTGCTGAAGTCTGCCATGAAAGGGGCCATGCCTATCCGAGGCATGGGGCTATGCCAAGTGGCTGTGCAAGGGTCTAGATCATATCACATGCAGGGTCATGTGACTGGTGCGAGACTGTGCCGTGAGGCATCACTGATAGATCGGATATTGTCAGGTGACCATGGAACTATAGGTCATGTGCAGGGAGCCATAGTAGAGGCAAAGGCGAGTGGCGTGTATAGGGCAACGAGGGGTGAGGGGCACTATGTTGTAGGGCATTGTAGGGTGTTGGAATAGTATCGAGGGAGTGTGAGCGACTGAGTTAGGACCAAAGTAAAGGAAAAAGCGTAGTGTGGGCCCATAGCATCAAGTACAGCATGATCGTAACAAGACTTTCCATTTCCTGGATGAGTTCATCCCAGGTGTATGATTGTCCTCGTTGGAGGTGGGTTTGGGCGAAGGGTCCAGCTTTTGGGCCTTTGAGTCGTGATAGGACTGCAGTCACCACTTCGTAACTTTTGGGCAGGACAGTGGAGCGGTTGGTGTGGAGCCATGCTTTAATTTTGGCCCACCACTCTTTGAATTTGGCTACCAATCCCTCGTAATCTCTGGGGTCCACAAAGACTTCTACCTTTCGAGTGGCCTTTCCTCCAGCAGCAGCAGCGCTGTTTAGGTTGTTTACCATCTGCTCAAGGGCGGCTATGTCTTTTAGCAAGGCGGCGGTCTTCTTCTGTTCCTTGACACATCCGTTGTAGAGTTGCTGATTCTGTTTGATCAGCGTAGTGAACTCTAGCACAACAGTGGCAATCTTGTCCTCCAACATAAGGTTTGGGTCAGCAAGGATTTGGAGTGTGGACTGCGATATAATGTTGGGCTACGTGTGTTTTCAGGATTTTAACTCTTTTTCTGTCTCAGATCACCCAGGTTCTTCTTCGATACTCTTTGATTACAGCTGGGTGCCTGGTTGCCTTATATGGGGTTGATCTCACCAGGGTGGTCTGTGGTCAGCTGATTAGTCTCGGTTGTTTCTGTTTGTTCTCCTTCTGTCGGAGTCACATAAACAGTTGTCCTATGGTTGTTACTCAGGGTTTTGAAGAGAAAAGAAGTTTTTATTCAATAACTACCAGCCATAGTTCTGTTGTGGCTGTTCTTCTTCAGCGTGGATTGCTTGTCTCTCAAACCTGAGGGTGGCCAAGTAGATTCCCTCTCTGATAGTGAGTTGTGCTTGGAGAGGTGTGAGCTGTAATGCAAGGAGAGAAAGAAGACAGCAAAGAAAGTAGGTAAAGAGGCAAGAAAAGAAAACAATGAGGAAGGTGAATATGAACAGCAGGAGCTGTACTATCATAAAAGATTTTGAAAGAGGAAAATGCCTGTCAACAGATGTAGATAGGCATGGACAAGAAGTGAGATGGTGATAGTAGCAGGAGCTACTAAGAGTGTACTAAAGATAGCGAGGGTGGCACAAAGATGTGCAAGGGTGAAGATGTCCCTGACTGTTCTCAGGTCAGACAAGGATAGTGGCAGCAGTGCAGCAGGCAGCTCTTGCTGCAGCAATTCTCTTGCAGCATGCGAGGCAGGCTTCTTCAACTAAGAACCAGGCATGGTTCTCTTGCCAACAACAGTATTCTTTGTTGAGGTGGCGGCAGGTTTCGGGCAAGGTGGGGTCTCAGTATGGCCCCTCAAGATCATTGGGGTTGACTGACTCAGGTGGGGTTGACTCACATTTAACAGTGGGAGAAGGGGAAGGTGGTAAAACTAGATCCTCCTCCTCTTCTTTCTTCACTTCTCAGTACTCCCCTACTAACCTCCTTTCCCTCTGTGCTGCGGTGGAGGTGGGGTCGAAAACTTGGGCAAATAAACGTGGGTGCTCCTCTATAAAGAGGCAAGCACTGGTGACAAGGGTGGTGACATCGAGCACATACTCAGGACATGGTATGGAGATCTGGGCAGGATTCACTGGGGCAGGGGGCTGTCAGTAACAACGGCCAACGACCCTGCTAAGCTCACTGATGACGAGCTTTGGGGTGGCAGTGGTGACGGCAAAGTGAAGACGATTTGAGTTATAATGATACAACCCTTAGGCGGGGCTGCACAGTGAGCTGGTGTGAACAGTGGGGAGCAGAGTGACTAGAGCTAGCAGGTGCCCAGGCATTGACTGAGAACTAAGGGGAAAACCCAAGATAACTCGAATGAGGATCTTGGGGCTGAATTGCCAGCCTTATATACAGTTACAGATGTTTGTACATATTTGGTACACAATTACTACATATGGGTAGTTCAGGGCAGACGTGGGAGTGCAGGGTTTACACTACTGGCTAAGGGTGAGTCATGGGGGGTCACTCCACTGCCTTGCGCAGCCTGGGTGCCGATGATATGAGGTTGCATCATTATGGTGCAATATGGCATGATGATGATGTCATGGGGCTGTGCGAGGGTCTGGGTCTGCTTACTAAGGTAGACACATCTTGGTGCAGCCATCGTGTGGCATGTGAGTACTGTTAGTAAGTGAACTGTGGGTGCCAGTGCCGGGATAGGGGGAAGCCAAAAGAGGGTGAAATAAGCAGGATGCAAGCAAGGTCGTAACAGAATGCCAACCCCAACATCAAGTTCTGCCCTTCCAGGGTCCAACTCCGGGATATCCATTCCTGACACTCAGCACTCCCTGGAAGAAAACACCATGGATTTGCCCAAGGCACCCGGACTTTGATGCCCATCCATTTCCTTTGTCAATGCTGCAGCTTTCAAGTGAGCATGCAAGATGGAAGGCTCAGTCCAATTCGCCATCTCCCTCCGCTCACTCTCTGCTCATGCCACTACAGTCACTGATGATCACAAGGAACCTATAAGCCTCTCCAGAGTTTCTCCAGAGTATCACAAATTCAAGGACATCTTTAGCAAAAAGAAGGCTGACACACTTGCACCTCATCAGCCCTTTGACCTGAAGATCGAGCTGGAGGAAAGTGCAACACCTCTGATAGGAAAGATCTATTCCATGTTCCCTTCCAAACAAGAGTCTCTCTGAGACTTCCTGGATGAACATCTGGCGATAGGCTTCATCCACCAATCGTCCTCACCTCACACCACCCCCATTCTTTTTGTCTGAAAGAAAGATGGTTCCCTCCACTTATGCATCGATTTCCGAGGATTAAACAAAATCACAAAGAAAGACTGCTACCCACTTCCCCAGACCTCCGATCTTCTGGATGCCCCTAATGGCACCAAGATTTATACAAAGCTCGATCTCTGGCATGCCTACCATCTGGTTTGCATTGCTGAAGGAGACAAGTGGAAGACCTCCTTCCAGACCCACTACAGATCTTTCGAATGGCTGGTAATGCCCTTCAGGCTCACCAACACCCCCGCCACATTCCAACATTTTGTCAACAGCATATTTGCTGACATGTTGGATGTAAGCATCATGATCTACCTTGACAACATACTGATCTACTCCCATGACCTGGAATCGCATCACAAACATGTCCAGGAAGTCCTCCAGCGCCTTCGCACCAATGAACTTTATCTCAAACTGGAAAAGTGCAAATTCCATTCAAAAACCGTTGAATACCTCAGATTCATTCTCTCCCCTTCTGGCCTCTCTATGGCCTCCAACAAGATCAAGACAATCCTGGATTGGCCTGAACCTAGGAAAGTCAAGGACATCCAGTCCTTCCTAGGATTTGCCAACTTTTACTGCCGGTTTATCCAGGGTTATTCAGATATTGTGATCCCTCTTACGTGTCTCACTCACAAAGGAGTTCCTTGGAACTTTTCTGACAACTGCAAGAAGTCTTTCAAATGCCTAAAGAAAGCATTCACCTCCACCCTGGTGCTTGTGCACTGGTCTCCAAATGCTCCAATTACTATCAAAACTGACATCTCCAACTATGCCATAGCTGGCATCCTATCTATCACCTGCTCCGATCAAGAAATTCACCCTGTCACATTCTACTCCCACACCCTTTCCAGAGTGGAATTAAACTATGACACTCATGATAAGGAGCTCTTGGCAATTTTTGAAGCATTTACTACCTGGCATCATTATCTTGAAGGCTCCGCTACTACTATAGATGTCATCACAGATCACAAGAATCTCAAGTACTTCTCCACCACCAAGCTCCTAACACACCACCAGGCCCACTGGTCAGAGTTCCTCTGCCAGTTCAATATAGCAGTCCAATACCGCCCTTGTAAGCTAGGAGCTAAACCCGATGCACTAACTAGATGTTGGGACATCTACCCCAAAGAGGGGGATAAGGACTTCACTCATGTCAACCCAAACAATTATAGGCCCATTTTTACCCAAGAACAGCTCACATCATCCCTTCAGGCTACTCACCTACAGTTCCCACTACTTCGGGCCTCCATCCTCCTAGATGTTGAACAATTTCAGTCCAACATTCTCTCTGTCCTACCCAACAATCCAGTTGCATCACCCCTCATTTCCTCCAAGTCACAGGATGACCCTCAATGGACTATCTCCTCCAAAGGGCTCCTACTACAGGACAATTGCATCTACGTCCCTGAAGCTAATGACCTATGCCTCCACATTCTCCAGATCTTCCATGACCACCCTACTGCCAGACATTTCAGACAGAACTGAACTCTTGAACTCATTTGCCACAAGTATACATGGCCTGGTATCCAGACTTTTGTCAAAGACTATGTCAGTTCTTGTACCACTTGCGCTAGAGCCAAGGTCCCCCATCATCACCCGTTCAGTCTTCTAAAGCAGCTTCCGGTCCCAAAGAAACCATGGAACTCCATCTCCATTGTTACGCTCACAGCTACGCTACGTTCCATTCTTTCCTACATTCCCTTCTTTAGCCGCTTTTACCCACGCCACAGCGCCGCGACTCAGTCTTGCCCGAGTCTTGTTCCCACACCGGTAAGCACAGATAGCCGCAGCATCCGGGCACCGGATCACGGTAGAGTAAAGCCCCGGTTACCCGGCTACTGATGCCGCACCGCAGCACTTGGGCAATCCGCAGTTGCAATGGCGCCATATGTCGCCACCAGTTCCCACCCCAATAGCATTAATCTCGCCATGGCGCCATATGTCGCCACCCGGTCGCACACGTATAGCAATACTCGCGCATTGCACACCATAGTACACCATCTGTTCCCACTCCAATGGCATTAACCTCGCGATGGCGCCATCGCTTGCCACCCTTTCCCACTCCAGTAGCGTTTAGCCCGCAGCATCGCCTCCCTCGCACGGA
>JBBPTI010000281.1:0-17166 GCA_038093995.1 Tylopilus aff. callainus | reverse complement strand
GAACCCGTTGGAAAGGTGTTCATCGAGGAATGTACGAAGTGCCTCAAGCTCTGTAGAGGAAAGGGAGTAGAGGGTGCCTAGGGGAGGTGCAGTGCCTTCCTCGAGGTCGATCTTTAGATCATATTCGCAATGAGGAGCAAGCTTTGATGCTTTGCTCTTACTGAAAACATCGGCGAACTCAAGATATTCCAGTGGTACTCCAGAAATGTCGGATGACTCAGGGGAGACAGCAGAAGCACAGAGATCACTCTCCTTAGGGCGGATTTGCATGCTAAACTCCATAGAACCTTGAAGGCAGCATGCTAAAGTGAAAGCAGGTGCACTAATAAAGGCAATAGGAGGGGCTTTGCAATCAGAGAAACACGGTGGATCAGGTGAAGACGGATCAGCCGGCGGAAATACCGGAGGCTGCAGAGGTGAGCTTGGAAGTGGGGCAGGCATGGCTTGTCCAGGTGAATGGAACGAAATACTGCTCATGACCCAGTCAATCAACAGATTGTAGCAGGTGAGCCAGTTGTGTCCTAAAACAAGAGAGCAAGAGCCATCCAGCGAGGTGACGTAGAACGTCGTCGGAGTGATATCACCGGTTTCGAAGCGGACAGAGAGGTCGAGAGCTTGAGTGATGCTGGAGTTCGAGGTTTCATCGAAGAGTCGGAGAACGAGCGGAGGTACAGGGTATGGGTGAAGATTATGTTTATTGACAAATGATGTGTCTATAAAACAGTCGGAGGATCCGGAGTCTACTAGCGCCGGAAAAGAAGGAATGTCATAGGATAATAAAGAGACAGTGGGCACGAGTGATTTCGGGTCTGAGAGAGTGGACGCGTTGAGACGGATCTCCTTTAATGCATGGGTGGTTTCAACACAACCTCCAGCCTGTGCGGAGCTACGGAGGTCATGGTCTAATTTTTTGCCTCCGAGGAGACTTTTGGTTGAGTCCCCGGAGCCGCGGTCTGGACTGTGCGGGCCTTGGAAGCCTTTGAGGAGGACTTCAGGCAGTCTTTGGCCATGTGACCTTCATGACCGCAGAACATGCATAGCTTGTTGTCGAAGCGGTGCTTACGTTCAGCAGGGATAAGCTTACCGTTTCAGCAGGGGTAAGCTTACCGTCCTTGCCTAACTTCGACGAGATGTCGGGTTTCAGGGCGGGCATGGTGGTGGCGGTCTTGCCCTTGGACTCAGCGTCCTTGGCAGATTTGCCACTGGAGGTGGGTGCGGATGTCGGGGGTGCGGATGTGGTGGGTGTGGAGGAACCGGATGACCGGGCGGACAAAGGGGGGTGATTTGACCCAGAGGTCTTGGTTGACCAAGCAATTTCTTCCTTACGCTTCCAGTACCTTTGGTCAATCTGCTGCGCCAAAGCACACAGAGAGCTAATAGTGCCAGGCTTGCCCTGACATGTGATTTTGTCCTTGATTCGATCTGGAAGTCCATTATAGAAACTCTGGCGAAGAGCACCGGGTCCCCATTCATGGACTTGGGTAGCTAAATGGTTCCACTCTACAATATACTTGGTGATACGCTGGTTATCACGCATCCGCAAATTCTCTAGCTGGGCTTCTGCCTCAGCAACGGGATCATGGGGGCTGAAGTTTGTTTGTAGCTCAAATAGGAACGACGGCCAATCATCCATCCAAAACGGACGAGTTTCAGAGGTGTCCATTCTGAGCAGGTCCGGCTTGAAATAATCCAGCGCCATCCCCTTCAGATAGGATTGCGCAAAGGTAACCTTCTTGCAATCCTTCTTGAAGGCCTTAGGGTTGGCCTGGAAATTTATCTCGCACTGAACAATGAAGGGGCGGAGCTTCTTCGGGTCAGACCCGTCGAAGGTGTCCGGTTTGCAGACCTTCATTTTGGCGTCGGAGGAGTGCTTTCCACGACGGAGAGCATGCCAGGTCATGTCGCGGATTGCATTGGCAAGTTCAGATAGGGGTTCATAAGCTAAAGGGATGTTGTTCGGGGTCTCATCTTCATCATTAAAAACATCTCATTTAGCTTTGTCGGACGAGCCAGAAGACGAGCCCGGATCATCGCCATCATCACTGCCATCACCTCCGCCTCCTGTTCTGTGCCCTGGGACCGGGTTATGGGGACGTTGGTAGAAAAGGTCTTCTTCATCTTCCGGTAGTTCTTGGAATCGAGAGGGGAGTGGGGTGAGTGGTGAAAGTGGGTTTTGGCGGTGAGTAGAGATGGATGGGGCAATAGCGTGTTCGGTGAGGCTGGTGAACTCACTGGGGATGGTACGGGAGCTGCCAAAGGCAGTCTGGAGGAAGGAAGCGCGAGAGGTGCGAACAGTTCGGGTAGTCATGACGGGTGTTCTGGGAACTCGACAAGTGCGAGTTGGAATATACTGTTAAATTCACGGTTCTCCAGCTCAAGTCTGAGCAGCAGAGATGGTCAGAGGGTCGGAGGTTGCGCAAGAGTGCACGGAGGTGTACCGGAGGTACGGCGGATGTCGGAACAGAGGTCAGAGGTGTGAGGCTTCGATGCAGGACTTATGTGTCATGTCCTTGCCAAGCTCCTAGCCTCATTGGCGAGAGGGAGAGAGAGGAGAGAGTCGAGCTGTCAGACTCAGGGAGGAGAGAACTAATTCGATATTCCAACTGAAGCTACAACAAAGTATCTAAGAGTTTATATACGGAGAAGATGATGAGTAAGTTGGAGGTAGGAATAGACCGAAGTCCGGAGCAGTGTACCAGTGGTGCAAGTGCCGGAGCTGTGCGAAGCACAGGCTGAACTCTAAGTACTAAGCGAAAGTTAAATAACAATGAAATGTAAAAGGAGATGAGTCAAGGTCTGGATAGACAAGGTAGTACAAATAGAGAAATAAGTCCGGAGAATAACAAACGTGAGACTGGAAGTACGGAGGTAGACTTAGTGGGAATGCGGGATATGACAGTCAGTTGGTACCAATGATGTGAATTACTGGGGGTGTCAGGGTTTGCACATGTGGGGGAGTCAGAGGAGGAGTGGGATATAAAGAGGAATTAAGCATGGCATTTGGTTCATGGTTGCTGCCAAGCTGCTAAGCAGACTCCTCTTGACCAGGCAAGAATATAGGTATAATACAATCATCAGGGGTAATGCAGAAATGATAGAAATATGTGATGAATCTTTCTCTAGCTGTCAGGGCACCTGATACACCCTTTAGGCTTTGCCTCTTTCCTTGTTGTCATAGTGAACAACCTGAAAACCTGACTCTTCTTTGGGGTTGTTCTGCTGTTTCTTCACCACCACTGCCAACTTTTCCATCCTAAATGGGGTGTTGTTATTGAATTCTTTATTTTTGGTAAGTGGGATCCTTCTAATTGTTTTGTGCAGCTTGCAATATGCACTATGCCCACCTTGTATGAACCTACAAGAGGAACACTGATTGATCTGGGGCTGGTGGCAGTCTTTGATGCAATGATCAGTGCATTTGCAATTGAAGCACTTGGCCCAACTGTTACTGCTGCTGAGGGTGAACATTCCTTCTTCAGCATTTTCTGCTGCTAATCCTTGCATGCTTATTCATCCTGGGATCCTTCTCTTTGATTCTTGGATGTATTGCAGGGCCTCCATAGCTGTACCAGTCTTCCTGATATTGGTGAGGTACATGGCTGGGGTATCAGGCCATTTTTCTTCTTTGAACAACTGCATGATGATGGCACAGCTTGTGTTCTGTTCTAACAAGCAGATAGCATGGGTGTTATCAATGTCTGCTTGCTGGTAGAGTGCCTCCTATCAGACCAAGTAATCATTGGTCCTCATGTTCCCTTGGCAGAATTCCTTTAATTGTTGGCATGCCCAATCCTTCTGGTTAGCAGCCCTAAACAGACCTTTGACTTCTCCTACCAAGTTGTTCCACATGTAAATATTTCCTTGGCTAAGCCTGGTCTGTGCAAATGGTCCAGCCTTTGGCCCTTTGAGGCAGGAGAGGATGGCTACCACTGCTTTGTAGCTTGCTGCTGGCACAATGTGGGTGTTTACTTGCAACCACATCTTCATCTTGGCCCATCATTCTTCAAACTTTGAGATGCTTCCATTGTATTCACCTGGGTCAGCAAACAGCTCAACCTTCTTTGCTGTCCTAGGAGGACCTGTTATGACCTCGCTTGCTCATTTCATCCTTTTTTGGTTCTGCCCCTAACTGGATATTGGTATGTGCACCAGGCCACCTACTAACAGTAGTTATGCACCACACAATGGCTGCACCAAGTTGTGATTACCTTAGTAAGTGGTCCAGCCCCTCCTTGCACAGCCCCATGACATCATCATCATGCCATATCATGCCACTATGGTGCAACTGCATGACATCAGTGCCTGGGCTGTGCAAGGCAGTGCAGTGACTCCCCATGACTTACCCTCAGCCAGTAGCATAAAACCTGCATTCACACTCCTACCCTAAAGTACCCCATATGTAGTAATAGTGTACAAACACATACAAACCCCTGTAATGGTATATAAAGCTGGCAATTCAGCCCCAAGATCCTCATTTGAGTTATCTTGGGTTTTCCCCTTAGTCCTCAGTCAATACCTGGGTCCCTATAACTCTAGTCACTCCCATCACTATTCACTAGCCCTGCTGCTCACTACCCTTTACTAAGGGTTGTTTCATTATAACATGAATTGCTTTTGCTTTGCTGTCGCCATTGCCACCCTGAAGCCCATCACTATCAGTAGTGAGCTCCACAAAGTCATTGGCCATTGTTACTGACAGCCCTCTGCCCTAGTGAACCCAGACCAGATCATCACCCCATGTTCTAAGTATGCAGTTGACCTTGCTGCCCTCACCACTAGTGCTCACCTCTTCCTAGAGAAGCACCCTCACATTTTCAACCAAGTTTTCGACCCCACCTCCACTGCCGCACAAAGAGAAAGGAGGTTAGTAGGGGAGTACAGAGAGATAAAGAAAGAGGAGGAGTTAGTATTATCCCCATCCCTCTTGCCCACTGTAAAGCATGAGTTGACCCTGCCCAAGTCAGTCAACCCAAATGATCTCAAGAATCCATATTGCAACCTGACCTTGCCTGAGACCTGCCACTGCCTCAACAAAGAGTATCATCATTGGCAAGAGAACTGTGCCTGGTTTTTAGTTGAAGAAGCCTGCCTTGCCCACTGTGAGAAAATTGCCACAGCAAGAGCTGCTTGCTGCACTGCTGCTGCTACCCTCATCTGCCCTGTTGATGGTCAGGGATGCCTTTGCCCTTGTGCATCTCTGTGCTGCCCTCATTACCTTTAGCCACCTTCTGGTAGCCCCCACTACTATTACTATCCACCTACTTGTTCACACCTACCTGCACTTACTAACAGGTATTTTCTTGCTCCTTTTTGAATGAATGCTCAGCTTCTGCTGGGAATATTCACTTTTCTTACTGTTTTCTTTTCTTGCATTTTTCTTTACTTTACCCTTTGCCTTCTCTCTCTTGTCACACAAGAACTCACCCCCCTTCAAATCACCACCAACATTCACCCAGGAGTCTACTCCTTTACCATCAGCTACAAAAGACAGGCCATTCACGCTAAAGAAGAACAGCCAGCACAGGATTATGGCTGGTAGATATTTGAAATAAACTTCTTGTCCCCCTAACCCTGAGTGATGAAATAGGACAAGTGTTTATGAAACTCCACCAGAGGAGCCAGAAGAAAATGCCAAGACAGAGACCGATCAGCTGACCACAGATAACACCAGTTAGATCTACACCCTACAGAGCCACCAGGCACCCCACCATAATCAAAGAGTATCAAAGAAGAACTTGGGTGATCCACAATGGAAAAAGAATCCATATACCCAAGGTCCATGTAGCCTGCCATTATATTACAGTCCACACTCCAAACCCTTGCTGACCTGAACCTCACATTGAAGGACAAGATTGCTGCTATTGCATTAGAGTTCACCATGCTCACAAAGCAGAACCAACAGCTCTGCAACAGATGCATCGAGGAACAGAAGAAGACTGCTGCATTACTAAAGGATGTGGCTGCACTAGAGCAAACTGTGTCTAATCTCAATAGCACTGCTGCCACAGGAGGGAAGGCAATGAGGAACATAGAAGTGTTTGCAGATCCCAGAGATTACAAGGGATCAGTTGCCAAATTCAAAGAGTGGTGGGCCAAGATCAAAGCATGGCTCCACATGAATTGCTCCACTGTCCTGCCAAAAAGCTATGAAGCAGTGACCATGGTCCTTTCTTGGCTGAAAGGACCCAAAGCCAGACCATTTGTGCAGACTCACCTCCAACAAGGCCAAGGGTACACCTGGGATGAACTTGTTCAAGAGATGGAGAGTCTCTTCTGGTCCATCAACCAAAAGGACTGGGCCATTGCCCAACTTGAACAGCTCCACCAGGGAGGGCTCCAGACCAATGATTTCCTAGTCTGGTGGGAGGCACTGTACCAGATGGCCAGTATTGATGACAGCCACACAATCCACCTTCTCAAACAGAATACAGCCTGCCACATCATCCTACAGATCTTTAAGGAAGGTGCCCAAAAGTCCACCCCTGTGGACTACCTGCAAAACATCCATGATGTCAGCTGTGCAATGGAAGCTCTCACATTCATACAAGGATGGGGACCCACCTATAGGCTGAGGGAAGATTGGATGGAAGTAGATAGGTTTGAAGAAGTTGATGAAGAAGAAGTCTTCACAATTAAGGTGAGTCCCAGGAAATGTTTCAACTGTAAAGGGCCAGAACATATGGCTTGAGATTGCAAGAAGCCAAAGAAGCAGTGCCCCAAATGCCACTTCCATGGAGGAGGGCATCAGTTTAGTTGCCAGAGACAACAGGTGAGGAAGATCACCCTAGCTGAAAAAGAAGTGTGTACTGCATTGGTCAAAAAACAGGATTTTTCCAACACCAGAAAAGAGCAGAAGGGAAAAGGCAGAGCCTAGGAGACAATCTGGGTGTCTCACAGGCTAATAACTCTTTCTTGGTGGAACTAATGAAGCTTGTCACTATGCTAACCAGTCTAGTATCTAACTTAGCCAGTCTAGGGGGGTCTCCCAGCAAGCCCAGCAGGGACTGAGATACTAAACCTGTGCTTAATTCCCCTTCATCCACCAATGAAACCCCAGAACTCCTGAGAATGTACACATGGATAATTCATAAAGGAAAAGAAATAAAACTAATGATACAGGTAAAACTTTCCCTAGAGAGGAGATATGTTACCACCACAGCCCTCATCAATAGTGGAGCCAATCTCACCCTAATAAATCAAGACTTCATAGCCAGGCACTATATCCCCATGCTAACCACTTGCTGAACCATTATCATTCATAATGTGGATGGATCTGAGAATGCTGGAGGACACATCACAGAAGAAGTAGAAGTCTATTGCAACATCAATGGACATCGAGAACTACTTCAAGTGTATGTAACTAATATCGGAAGTAATAATCTTATCCTAGGATATCCCTGGCTCTGAGACCACAACCCCCACATTGATTGGAAGAGTGGCCAAATACAATTCATGGATTGCCCCAAAACCTGCAACTATGAACAAACAAGCCAAAGAAACCATGAACATGAAGTAGTGGAGGTGGCCCATGCAGAAGAACACAGCTGAAAGAAAGAGAGGGACAGGGACTCCCTAGTGGAAAATGCATTGAAGTTAGTGCCACAACAATACCACCACTATGGAAGAGTGTTCTTCCAGAAGGAGTCAGAACACATGCCACTCCAGAAGCCCTGGGACCATGTAATTGAACTAAAAGAGACATTTAAGCCAAAGAAGGGGCACATTATTCCCTTAAGCCTAAAAGAGCAAGAAGAAGTGGAAGCCTTCATGGAAGATCAGTTACAGAAAGGCTACATCTGCCTTTTGAAGTCTGAACAAACCTCCCCCATATTCTTTGTTCCTAAGAAAGACAGTTGAAAGAGGATGGTGCAGGACTATCACTACCTCAATGAGCACACAGTATGGAATAACTACCTGTTACTGCTGATCTCCCAGCTCATTGATAAACTAAAGGGTGCCAAGCTATTTACAAAGATGGATCTATGGTGGGGGTACAACAATGTGCGCATAAAAGGAGATGAATGAAAGGCTGCTTTCATATGTCACAAGGGGGCTTACAAACCCACAGTAATGTTCTTTGAGTTATGTAACTCCCCTGCCACCTTTCAGATGATGATGAACAATCTTTTCAACAACATGCCCAATATAGTCATGTACATCAATGATCTCCTCATCTTCTCCTTTCATAACAATCCCCATGCACATGAACAACTGGTTAAACAGGTACTAGAGTGACTAGAGAAGAACAATCTCATTGTGAAACTGGAAAAATGCTCATTCTCCACAACCACAATAGAATTCTTTGGAATGATTGTATCTCCATGAGGGATTGCCATGGATGTGTCAAAGATAAAGGCAGTAGTTGACTGGCCAATCCTGACAATGCTCCAACAGACATGAGCCTTCTTAGGCTTAGCAAACTTTTATCGGTGCTTCATACAGGATTATGCATGAATTGCATGCCCATTTCACAACCTCACCAAGAAGGAGGTAACCTTTAAGTGGACAAAAGAGTGTGAAGAAGCCTTCAGGACATTAAAAGGAAGGTTCACCACAGCCCCAATCCTCGCCTACCCAGACGATGACTATTGATACCAGTTGGAGAGTGATGCTAGCAACACGGCTGTGGGGGTGGTACTATTGGTAGAAAAGGAAGGACGATGGCAATCAGTAGTATTCTCTTCACACTCCATGACCCTCAAACAGCAAAACTACCCCATAGCTGATAAAGAGATGCTTAGTGTCATCTCTGCTTTGGAAGGGTGGAGGCACTATTTGGAAGAAACACAGCATGAGTTCGAGATCTGGAATGACCATCAAAATCTCACCTGGTTCATGACCTGACAAGATCTAAACCACCAATAGGCCTGATGAACACAATACCTCTCATGGTTTAATTTCAAGTGGTGTCACAAGGTGGGATCACTGATGACCAAGGCAGACACATTATCCCAGAGGGCAGATTTGATGCACTCAGGTGATGAGGACAACAAAGCAGTGTTGGTAATACCCCCAGAACAGATAAGAAGGATAGGGAAGGAAGTGGAAGGAGAGCATGAGGTCCTGGTAACAACCTTGGGAGATGAACTAACTGATGAGATCTCATATCAGATGATATGACTCCTGGAAGTCATTCTCAAGAAGTTGATGACATAGGAGTATGAGATCAAAGATCAGCTGCTCAAAAGAAACAGTCAGATCTTTGTCCCCCCTAGCCTTTGCACTCAGGTAACCACCCTCCATCATGATCATGCCATTAGTGGCCATCCCAGAGTTCTATGGACTCTTGAACTCCTCACCTGTTTTTATAGCTGGTCCAAAATGAGAAAAGATATGGAGAAGTACATGGAGGGGTGCACACACTGTGCTTGGACAAAGCTGGGAAATCAATCCCCAAAGGGGAAGCTCCAACCACTCCCTGTCCCTGAAGGGCCATGGCAAGATATCTCCATGGACTTCATCACTGACCTACCCCTCTCTGAAGGGCATAACGCCATTCTCACTGTGGTGGATTGCTTCTCAAAAGAGATAGAGCTAATACCCTATGAAAAGACCTGCTCTGCTGAAGGTCTCACAGATCTCTACCTTGCTCATGTGTGGAAGCATCACAGCCTTCCCCGCTCCATTGTATCAGATTGCAGTCCACAGTTTGCCACAACACTCATGAAAGCCCTCTGCAAACAACTTGGAATTACGGTAAAGCTATCCTCCACACACCACCCTCAGACTAATGGGCAGACAGAAAGAATGAATAGAGAAGTTTCCTCCTATCTACATCTGTACTGTGCTGAAAGGCAGGAAGACTGGGCACGATGGTTGCTGCTGGCCCAATTCTCCATTAATGCGAAGCAGTCTACCGCTTCAAAATTCTCCCCCTTCCAGGTCACTTGCACATATCAACCCTGTATGGAGGTGGAACCCTGGGACTCTAAATCTCCTGCAGCCTCAGAAATGGCATGTGACTATCAGGAGGTTTTAAAGGCCACTAAGGAGCATTTACTACAGTTACAGGAATGCATGGTCACAACCACAGATCAACATTGATCCCCCACACCTGCTTATAATACTGGAGATAAGGTTTGGCTATCCACCAACAACCTTACATTACCCCAACCCTGTTGGAAATTAACTGACTGATGGATCAGTCCCTTCCCCATCATCTCCATGAAGGGTCCGAATGCAGTGGAGCTCCACCTCCCTTGCTATATCCACATCCACCCCATGGTCAATATTTTGCAAACCAAACCCTATCTCTCCCCTGCCCTGGAGCAGCCGGATGTCCTCCTTGGCCTGTTCCTCATCATTGACAGCTGGGATGTTGAATACGAAGTGGAATATATTGTCAACTCCTATCCTCATGGCCACAGAATTCAGTACCTAGTATACTAGAAGGGTTATCTGAAACAACCCTTAGGTGGGGCTGAGTAGTGAGCTGTATGACAGCAGGTAGGAAAGTGACAAGAGCTAGTGGGAACCCAGGCATCAACTGAGGACTAAGGGGAAAATCCAAGATAACTTGAATAAGGATCTTGGGGCTGAATTGGCAGCCTTATATATGGTTACAGGTTGTTTGTACATATTGATGTCCCATTACTATATACAGGCACTTCAGGGTAGATGTGGGAGCACAGGACTTACACTACTGGCCAAAAACGAGTTATGGGGAGTCACTGCACTGCCTTGCATAGCCCAGGTGCCAATGATGCGAGATCACATCATCATGGTGTGATATGGCATGATTATGATGTGATATGATGTCATGGGGCTGTGCAAAGGAGTCTGGACTGCTTACTAAGATAACCACAGCTTGGCACAGCCATCGTGTGGCATGTGGATGCTGTTAATGAGCAGGCTGGACTGAGTACTGGTACCAGAATAGGGGAAGAGCCAGAAAAGGAGTGAAAAAGATAGGGGCATGAGCGAGGTCGTAACATTATCTGGAGTTGAATTGCACCTGGAAACCATCTTTTAACCTCATGCATTGCCCTGATGTCCTGCATGCCTTCCACCATATCCACCCATCTGCTCCATGACCAGTCTCTTGTTCCTTCTTTACTGCTCTCTTCACTCACCATCTTCCTTTTGCTCCCCTGGAGGTTGAGCTTTAGTAGGGGGATAGTGTTACAACCTCACTTGCTCACCCTGTCCTTTTTCAGTTCTGCACCTAACTGAATATTGGTATGCATACTAGGCCACCTACTAACAGCAGTCATGTGCCACACGATGGCTACACCAAGTCATGATTACCTTAGTAAGCAGTCCAGCCCCTCCTTGCATAGCCCCATGACATTATCATCATGCCATATCACGCCACTATGATGCAATTGCACAACATCAGTGCCCAGGCTGCACAAGGCAGTGCAGTGACTCCCCATGACTCACCCTCAGCCAGTAGCATAAAACCTGCATTCATACACCTGCCCTAAAGTACCCCATATGTAGTAATAGTGTACAAACATGTACAAACCCCTGTAATGATATATAAGGCTGGCAATTCAGCCCCAAGATCCTCATTTGAGTTATCTTGGGTTTTTCCCTTAGTCCTTAGTTGATGCCTGGGTCCCTATAGCTCTAGTCACTCCCATCCCCATTCACTAGCCCTGCTGCTCACTACCCTTTACTAAGGGTTGTTTCAGGACCAGTGGCTGCAAGCTGGCCTTGGAGTGTCACAACCGTTTATTGTCTGGTGGTAACCAAGTGCTCCAGCCACAAGATTTCATTATTCAAGGCATGCAACAACCCTGCAAGCTGTACATTCTGCTGAATTATGGTAGTGAATTCATTTGCCACTGCATTCAGCTTGTCAGCTAGTCTGACAGTAGGGTTGGCTAGCATATCAAGGAGTGCCTATGACATATTCAAATCTGGTTTGTTTTTTTACTTTCTTGATTGCAGCTTTCTTGTACTAGCTTTCTCTGGTTCTTCTTCTTTCAAAGACTAATGATGCTAGAGGTCTCAAGCAGATGATGGTCTTCTGATCTCACCAATCTCCTGGTCTCAGCCTATTAAGGATCCTTATCTTCTTTGGACCCAAGTGCTTCTTCAGTTTGCTTAGTAATCCCCCTATGTTGGCTAAATTGAGAGCTTTATTGAAGAAGAATAACTACCAGGCTGCAGGATTGCTTTCTCCCTAGCTGGATGCCTATACTTCATACTTGAAAGTTTCTCTGCATACAGAAGTAGCAGTAATAGCACCTAAGGAGTACTTGCTATAAGGTGTGCAGAAAAAGAAAACAAGGGTATTACAGTTTGTTTGAACTGTGCATACAATGAAGTAAGTAAGACAGACAAGTAACAAAAAACTGATAAAACAAGAAATGAACAGGGAGTAGTAAAAGTAAAGTGGGAACATTCATAGGTATGAAAAGGAGGACAAAAAGAGAGTAACAAGTAAGTAAAAGAAATTTTAGAGATATTTTGCAGGTCACCACAAAAGGTTTCAGGGGTGGAGATGGCTAGGGGCTTCGATCATTCTTACAATACTTGAAGTGGCAGGCCTGTTCTGCTGGGATAGGCATAGCAGGTGGCGAAAGGGATAGGATCTATTGCAAGCACAATAGTCTGGTGAGGGTGGTGGTGGTAGGGCAAGTTGCCATTCCATAAAGGCAGCATAGGTGGCACACTGGTGTTGATGTTCCTCTGCCTTGGCAATGAGGTGATGAAGGATAGTGGATGAGAGAGGAGATGGTTGAAACAACCTCAGGCACTAAGTACCTTTGGCTGTGTAGTGGATGGTGTATGAAAGTGTATGAAATGAGAATACTGGATTGAACTCCTTATAACTGGGTGCCTTGTGAGGGAAGACCCAAGAAGAATCAATTGGAGTTCCAACAACTATAGGTGGGGTTTATATACTACTAGCTACCTAAGTTGAAACTCCACCTAAATACTGTTAGGGCTGGCCAGGTTACTAAGTATGGAAATGTGAGGCAGAAACTGGCCTGGTCCATGCGAGCAGGGCTGTATTGAGGGGTATCAGCTATTGGCGTGGAATAGGATGACAAGCGATGGCACAATAGCAGGAGTTTTGTAATTGGAGGAAAAAGGAAATAAGTGAATCATATGATATGTGGGAGTAACGCCATTGGCATGGGATTGGGGTGCACAAGTATGGTGAGTGATGGTGCAATCCACAGTTGCTATTGTGTCAGCTGCTTAGGTAAAAGGGGCTTTGCGCTACCTTGGTCAGGTGCCCTAATGCTGTAAGCCTATGCTGAGGTGGTGTGGGGGCAAGGGCAGATGTTACCAAGTTGCAGCTCTGTGGCATGGGCATCTATGCCTAAAGAAGGGAGTGTAGGGGAGAAAGGAGTGAAAGTGTAGTGCTGGAGGCACGAAGTGTAACAGTGGTGTTGGCAGTTCAAAGTTGTTTGGGTCAATGTCAGCAAAAGGGGAAGGGGGGTAGATCAAGTTAGGTGTAGCTGAGGTTGCCTGTGTACACCTGCTGCTCTACTCAGCAATGTAGTCCTCTATATCCTGGCCTAGTTCCTGCCAAACTCTTTCTTCTTTGGTGGCAGCATTGGCTTCAAGATATGAGGTGATGATGGTGAGGAGGTTGAGGTTGATGGGATTCTGTGGGTGCAGGGCAACTACTAGATGATGTCCAACTTCCTGCTCAGCCAAGAGAGAAGCAGGGGCCAACTGGGCACAATTATTGTTCACTAGTGTCCTTCAACATCAGTAGGATTGGACATCAGTATAGTACAGCTCACTACTGTGAGGGTCCAAAGGGTTTGAGAATAGGTGGGGTGCTTCAAGGAAGTCAGCAACAACAATGGCGAAGCTGGGAATTAATTCTTAATGAAACAACCTCAGGCACTAAGTACCTTTGACCATATAGTGGAAAGTGTAGGAAAGTATATAGAGGGTGTTCAATCTCCTAGTAAGCAGATGCCCTTTGAGGGAAGACCCAAGAAGAATTGATTGTAGTTCCAACAAGTTACATGGAGGTTTATATACTACTAGCTACCTAAGTTGGAACTCTGACTAAAATGCATAAGGGTAGGCCAGGTTACTAAGTATGGAAATGTGAGACAAGAACTATCCTGGTCTGTGCAAGTGGGGTGATGCTGAGGGAATACTGCTATAGGCATGGGATAGGATGATGTGTGATGGTGCCATAGTGGGATTTATGTGATTGAGGGAAAAAGGGAAATGAGGAATTGTACAATATGAGAGTGTAACACTATTGGCATGGGAGTGAAGTGTGCAGGTATGGCATGCAATGGCACCATCCACAGTTGCTGTGGCATGAGCAGCTTAGGTAAAAGGGGCTTTATGCTATCTTGGTCAGGTGCTCTTATGCTGTAAGCATACTCAGTGGTGTGGGACAGATCCTGTGGATGATACCAAGGTGCAGCTTGGTGGCATGAGAGTTCATGGCTAAATGTTAAGTTTTGTGTCTTCTCTGGGTCAAGTCCAAGCAGCAGAGATGGTTAGAGGGGACAGAGGTTGTGTGTGAACATACAGAGGTGTACTGAAGGTATGGTGGAGGTTGAAGCAGAGATTGGAGGGGTGAGGCTTCAATATAGGACTTATGTGTCACGTCCTTGCTGAGCTTCTAGCCTCATTGGCAAGAGGAAGAGAAAGGGCAGAGGTCAAGCTGTCAGACTCAAGAGGAGAGAACTAAATCAATATTCGAACTGATGTTCAAACAGAGTATCTATGAGCTTATATATGGAGAATGTAGATAAGTAAGATGGAGGTATAGTAAACTGAGATCTGGAGCAGTGTGTTACGACCTCACTTGCAGCCCCTGTCTTTTTCGCTCTCCTTTTAGCTCTCCCCCTATTCTGGCACTGGTACCCAACTTAACCTGCTTGCTAACAGCATTCACATGCTATATGATGGCTGTGCCAAGCTGTGTTTACCTTAGTAAGTGGTCTAGGCTCCCTTGCACAGCCCCATGACATCATCATCATGCCATATTGCATCATAATGACACCACCTCACGTCATCAGCACCCAGGCTGTGCAAGGCAGTGTAGTGACTCCCCATGACTTGTACCTGGCCAGTAGTATAAGACCTGCACTCCCATGTCTACTCTGAAGTACCCATATGTAGTAATAGAGTATACACATGACCAAACACCCTGTAACCATATATAAGGCTAGCGAATTCAGCCCCAAGATCCTTATTTGAGTTATCTTGGGTTTTCCCCTTAGTCCTCAGTCAACGCCTGGGTCCCCACTAGCTCTAGTCATCTCCCACTACCAGCTGTCATACAGCTCACTACTCAGCCCTGCCTAAGGGTTGTTACACAGTGCACCAGGGGTGCAAGTGCCAGAGCTGTGCAAAGCACAGGCTGAACTCTAAAGACTAAGCGAAAGCTTATTAACAATGAAATGTGAAATGGAATGAGTCAAGGTCTGAATAGACAAGGTAGTATAAATAAGGAAGTAAGTCCAGAGATTGATAGACAGGAGACCAGAAATACAGAGATAGTGAAACAACCCTTAGCAGTGCAGGTAGTGAGCAATGGGTGGCAAACAGGAATGGAAGTGACTAGAGCTAGTGGGGGCCCAGGCATTGACTAAGGACTAAGGGGAAAACCCAAGATAACTCAAATGAGGATCCTAGGGCTGAATTGCCAGCCTTATATACTGTTACAGGTATTTGTACATATTTGTACACTATTACTAAATAAAGGGGTGTTTAGGGCAGGCATGGGAGTGCAGGACTTACACTACTGGCTGGAAATGAGTCATGGGGAGTCACTGCACTGCCTTGTGCAGCCCAGGCACCAATAACATGTGATTGCACCATAGTGGCATGATATAAGGTGATTATGATGTCATGGGGCTGTGCAAGGAGACCTAGACTGCTTACTAAGGTAAACACAGCTTGGCACAGCCATTGTATGGCATGTGAATGCTGTTAGCACATGGGCCAGGTCATATACCAGTGCTGGAATAGGAGTAAAGCCAGGGAAGGGAAAAAAGATAGCAGAGATAGTGGTGAGTGAGTGAGGTCATAACACTACCCCCCTGCTAAAGCTCAATCTCTAAGGGAGCTAAAGGGTAAGGGGTGAGCGAAAAGAGCAGTGAAGATGGAGTGCGAGACCAGACAGGGTGTGGAAGGGTGGGCAGAGTGGAAAGCATGGAGGGCATCAGAGTAATGGGTGAGATTCGAAGCAGGTTCCCAGGTGCAATCAGATTCAGGGTAATCCTTCCAGTGGACAAGGTATTGAATGCTGTGGCCACAAGGGCATGAGTCAACAATGAAGTCAACTTTATATTCAGTGTCTCGGCCATCCATGATAAGAGCAGGGCTGGGGCAAACACCCAGCTGATCTAGTATAGGAGCATGATACAGCTTTGTACACAAGACATTGACAACCAGGTGAATACAGATGTAGTGGGGTAGACAGAGTTCCACCACATTAGGTCCTTTCATGAAAATGATGGGGAAGGGACTGATCCATCAATCAGTGAGCTTTCAACAGGGTTGTGGTAATGTGAGGTTGTCAGTGGACAACCAAACCTGATCTTTGACGGTGTACATGGGACTAGATGAGTGGAGTTTATTGGTGCTGATGGTCATATGTTCCTATGCCTGCAACAGATGTTCCTTTGTCCATGCCAGAATGTCCTGGTATCCACACACTATCTCTAAGGCAGAGGGGGATTTGGTGTCCCAGGGTTCTACTCCCATGCAGGGCTGATATATGCAAGTGACCTGAAAAGAAGAGAATTTAGAAGCAGTGGATTGCTTCGCATTAATGGAGAATTGGGCCAGCAGCAGCCAACATGTCCAATCAATTCACCATTCAGCACAGTATATTTGAAGATAGGAAGAAACTTCTCTATTCATACACTCCATTTGTCCATCAGTCTGTGGATGGTGTGCGGATGATAGTTTCACCATGATCCCTAACTGAGAGCAGAGGGCCTTCATTAGTGAGGCAGTGAATTGTGGCCCTCAATCAGATACAATGGAGCTGGGGAGTCCATGATGTTTCCATACATGGGTGAGGTAAAGGTTGGCAAGATCCTCTGCAGAGCAGGTCTTACTACAGGACATCAGTTCTACCTCTTTGGAGAAGTGGTCAATTACCATGAGGATGGCATCATGATTGTCAGCAAGGGGGAGGTTTGTAATGAAGTCCATGGAAATATCCTGCCAGGGTGCCTTGGGGATCAGGATAGTTTGTAACTTTCCCTTTATTAC
>JBBPTI010000280.1:0-17171 GCA_038093995.1 Tylopilus aff. callainus | reverse complement strand
CGTGAGGTTGGAGGCAGGTTCCCAGGTACAGTCATCGACAGAATATCCCTTTCAGTGGACAAGGTACTGAATACTGTGGCCACAAGGCTGGGAGTCCATGATGAAGTCCACCTCGTACTCAGCATTGCAGTTATCAGTGATCTCAGCAGGGCCAGGTGTGACATCTGGTTGCTGTGGGAGCAGGGGTATGTAGGGTTTAATGCAGGATATATTAATAACCAGATGAATGCGGATATAGCTGGGAAGACACAGTTCCACCACATTCAGGCCCTTTATGGCTATGATGGGAAATGACCCAACCCATTGATCAGTGAGCTTTCGGCAAGGGAACAGCAAGATGAGGTTATCTGTGGAGAGCCACACTTTATCCCCAGTAACATAAATGGGGGCAGTGACTTGGTGCTGGTCCACGGTGATCGCCATTTGGTCCTGTGCCTGCAATAGATGCTTCTTCATCTGTGAGAGAACAGTCTGATAGTCATGTGCAATCTTTGAGGCGGCAGGGGATTTTGTGTTATGGGGTTTGACCCCCATTTGGGGTTGGTACATGCATGTGACCTGGAAAGGGGAGAACTTTGAAGCAGTGGACTGCTTCACATTAATGGAGAATTGGGCCAATGATAGCCAGTGTGCCCAGTCATCCTGTCATTCAGTGCAATACATATGGAGATAAGAGAAGACTTCTCGGTTCATTCATTCAGTCTGACCATCCATCTGCAGATGGTGTGCTGAGGAGAGTTTTACCAAGATTCTGAGCTATGCACACAAAGATTTCATGAGTGTGGTGGTGAACTGTGGGCTGTGATTAGAGACAATGGAACTTGGGAGACCATGGTGCTTCCAGACATGGGTGAGGTAGAGATTGGTGAGGTCTGCAGCAAAGCAGGTCTTCATGCATGGGATTAGCTCTACCTCCTTGGAGAAGCAATCAACTACAGTGAGAATGGCATCAGATCCTCCAGACAGGGGTAGATCAGTGATGAAGTCAGTGGAGATATCCTGCCAGGGGCCATTGGGTATTGGAAGTGGTTGTAGCTTCCTGCTGGGGGGTTTATTGCTCAGCTTGGCTTGGGTGCACCGTGTGCAGGCTTCCACATATTTTTCTACATTCTTCCCCATTGCTGGCCAGCCATAGAAGCATGTGAGTAGTTTGAGGGTCCAGAGTACCCTGGGATGTCCACTTATTATGTGATCATGGTGGAGAGTAATGATGGGGATGTGGAGGCTGGGTGGTACAAAGATCTGATGATTTCATTTGAGGACCCAATCACTGATCTCATACCCCTGTGCCATCAGCTTCTTGAGAGTGGATTTGGGGAGTTGCATGATCTGATGAGAGATCTCATCTGTTAGTTCTTCTCTGGGGGTTGTTACCTTCATTCTTCCTTCTTCTTGACTTTCTTTGTTCACCTGGCATATTTGCTCTGGGGGTATGACCAAAACAGCCTTGTTGTCCTCTTCTTCCTTGTTCATCAAATCCACTCTTCATGACAATGTATCTGCCTTCATCATTAATACTTCCACTTTATGACACCATTTGAAGTGAAATCGGAAGAGGTACTGCACCCACTGGGCCTGTCACCAGTTGAGATCTTGGTGTGTCATGAACCATGCGAGATTTTGGTGGTCATTCTAGATCTTGAATTCATGCTGTGTCCCTTCTAAGTGGTGCCTCCAACTTTCTAGGGTGGATATCATGCTAAGCATTTCCTTGTCAGTGATAGGGTAGTTCCGCTGCTCCAGAGTCATGGAGTGGGAGGAGAATGCAACTGGATGCCACTTTCCATCCTTCTCCATTGATAGGATGGTGCCTACTGCACAGTTGCTGGCATCACTCTCGAGACGGTATTGGCAGTCATTGTCTGGGAAGGCTAAGATTGGGGCTGAAGTGAACTTCCCTTTTAGCTCCTCAAAGGCCACTTGACACTCTTTGGTCCATTCAAATGTCACCTCCTTCTTTGTAAGGTCATGTAATGGACAGGCTATTGTTGTGTAGTCACAGATAAACCAGCAATAGAAGTTGGCTAACTCTAAGAAGGCCCTCATTTGCTGGAGCATGGTGGGAATTGGCCAATTCACCACTGCTTTTACCTTTTCAGGATCCATGATAATCCCCTCTGGACTTACAATCATCCCGAGGAATTCTACCTTTTAAATGAAGAAGGTGCACTTCTTGGGTTTGACAAAGAGATTGTTCTTCTCCAGTCAGTCCAACACTCTTTTGACCAGTTGTTCATGCACCTGGCAATCTTCAGTGGGGGTGAAGACAAGGAGGTTGTCAATATATATGACAACATTTGGCATGTTGTGGAATAGGTCATTCATCATGGTCTGGAACATAGCTGGGGAGTTACATAGCCCAAAGAACATTACCATGGGTTCATAGGCCCCTTTATGGCAGACAAAGGCAGCCTTCCATTCATCTCCCTCTTTAATCCATACATTGTTATAACCCCATCAAAGGTCCATTTTGGTGAACATCTTGGTGCCCTTCAGCTTATCAATGAGCTGTGAGATGAGGGGGAGAGGGTAGTTGTTCTGAACCATATGCTTATTGAGGTAGCAGTAATCCTATACCATCTGTTTTCTTCTGTCTTTTTTTGGTATGAAGAACATGGGGGAGGTTTGTTCTGACTTTGACAGTTGAATGTATCCTTTCTGTAACTGATCTTTTATGAACTCCTCCACCACCTTCTGCTCTTTTGGGCTTAATGGGATGATCTATCCCTTCTTTAGCTTGAATGTTTCTTTCAACTCAATTGTGTGATTCCACAGTTTCCACAGGGGCATTTGTTCCAACTCCTTCTGCGAAAAGACTTGTTTGTAGTGGTGGTAACAATGGGGAACTAGGGAGAGAGGGTCACTGATGACAGAGTGAGGGCATTCCTCCTTCTCTCAACTTCTTCCTTTCATGTGGACAATTTCCACTGCTTTCTGTTTGTGATTCTGGCAAGAGCTCCATTCATAGTTACACGTTTCAGGACATTCCCTAAAATGGACTTGGCCAGTTGTCCAGTCAATCAAGGGGTTATGCTTCCATAGCCAGGGATATCCTAGGATTATGTCATTATTCCTGATGTTGGATACATACATGTGTAGTAGCTCATGATGCCCATTGATGTTGCAGTATGTTTCCACTTCTTCCATGATCCTCCCTCCAGCATTTTCTGAGCTGTCTGCATTATAAACAATGATGGTCCAGCATGTCATTAGCATGGAAATTCGATATTTATCCATGAAGGTCTGGTTAATGAGGGTTAAGTTCACCCCACTGTTGATTAGTGCCATTGCAGTTACATATCTGCTTTCTATAGAGGGCTTAACACAAATTGTTAGCTTAATCTCCTTTCCTTTATGTATCACCCTCATGTATAGCTTGAGAGGTTCTGGGGTTTCATTGGTGGATTTAGGGGAATTAAGCATAGTTTTAGTATCATGGTCCCTGCTGGGCTCACTAGGAGACCCCCCTAGACTGGTTATGTTAGACACTAAACTGGTTAGCATAGTTACAAGTTTCGTTAATTCCACCAAAAGAGAGTTATTATTAGCCTGTGAGACACCCAGATTGTCTCCTAGGCTCTGCCTTTTCCCTTCAACTCCTTTTTGGCCTTGGGAAAATCCTGTTCTTCAACCAGCATGATGCACACTTCTTCTTCTGCTAAGGCAATTCTTCTTAGTTGCCTTTTCCAGCAGGTGAATCAGTGTCCTCCATGGAAATGACACTCTGGGCACTGCTTCTTCAGCTTTTTGCAATCACAGGCCAAGTGTCCAGTTTCTTGGCAGTTGAAGCACTTCCCTTGGCTTCCCTTTATGGCAAACACCTGTTCTTTGTTGTTTTCTTTGAACTGGTCTACCTCCATTCAGTCACTCCTTGGGTGAAAGCTTGGCCCGCTTCCTCTTATGAATGTGAGGGCCTTCATCATGCATCCCACATCTCAGATGTTTTGGAGGTAATCTGCAGGGGTGGACTTTCGCACTCCTTCCTTGAAGATCTGAAGGATGATGTGCTGGGCCGTATTGTGCTCAAGGAGGTGGATCATGTGGCTATTGTTGATCCCAGCCATCTGATATAGTGCTTCCCATTGGACAAGGAAGTCATTGGTCTGAAGGGTACCTTGATGGAGCTGCTCAAGTTGGGCAACAGCCCAGTCCTTCTGATTAACAAAGCAGAAGAGACTTTCCATTTCTTGGACTAATTTGTCCCATGTGTATCCCTGTCCATGACAGAGGTGGGTCTGCACAAATGGCCCAGCTTTTGGCCCCTTTAGTTGAGATAGGACTGTGGTCATAGCTTCATAGCTCTTCAGGAGAATGGTAGAGCAGTTAGTATGGAGCCATGCCTTAATCTTGGCCCACCACTCCTTGAACTTCACAACAGATCCTTCATAATCTCCAGGATCTGCAAACACTTCTACCTTTCGGGTGGCTTTACCTCCTGCTGCTGTAGCACTGTTTAGGTTAGAGACAGTTTGCTCAAGTACAGCTACTTTCTTCATGAGGGCTGTGGTCTTTTTCTGTTCCTTGATACATCTGTTGAAGAGCTGTTGGTTTTGTTTTGTGAGCATAGTGAACTCTAAAGCAATGGCAGCAATCTTGTCCTCCAGCGTGAGGTTCAGGTTGGCAAGGATTTGGAGAGTGGACTGTGACATAATGTTGGGCTATGTGGATTTTGGGTATGTGGATTCTCTTTCCATCACAGATCACCCAAGTTCTTCTTTGATACTCTTTGATTACCACAGGGTGTCAGGTGGCTCTGTATGGTGTGGATCTAACCGGTGTTATCTGTGGTCAGCTGATCGGTCTCAGTTTGTTCTTCGGCTTCTTCTGGTGCAGTCTCATAAACACTTGCCCTATTGTGGTCACTCAGAGTTAAAGGGACAAGAAGTTTATTTCAAATATCTACCAGCTGAAATCCTGTGCTGGCTGTTCTTCTGTGGTGTGAATTGCTTGGCACTCATAGCTGATAGTGAAGGAGTAGACTCCTGGGCAGATATCAGCAGTGATTTGGAGCAGGGTAAGTTTTTGTGCAATGAGAGAGAAAAGGCGAAGGATGAAGTAAAGGAAAATGCAAGAAAAGAAAACAGTCAAGAAGGTGAATATGGCCAGCAGGAGCTGGGCGATCATTCAAAGAAATGGGGATGTAGTAAAAAGATACCTGTTAGTAAGTGTAGGTATGCATGGATAAGAAGGTGTATAGTAATAGTAGTAGGGGCTACTAGGAGTTGGCTAAAGATAGCAAGGGCAGCGCAAAGATGCATGAGGGTGAAGGTGTCCCTGACTGTCAACAGGGCAGACAAGGGTGGTGGCAGCAGTGCGGCAGGCAGCTCTTGCTGTGGCAATTCTCTCACAATGGGTGAGGTGGGCTTCTTCAACTAAGAACTGGGCACAGTTCTCTTACCAATGACAGTACTCTTCATTGAGGCAGCAGGGGGTCTCAGGTGAGGTTGGGTCACAGTAGGGACTTTCGAGGTCGTTTGGATTGATGGACTCAGGTGGGGTCAACTCACACTTTACAGTGGGTGAGGGGGATGGTGGTAATACTAACTCCTCCTCTTCTTCCTTTTTCACTTCTCTGTACTCCCCTGCTAACCTCCTTTCTCTCTGGGCAGCAGTGGAGGTGGGGTTGAAAACTTGTGTGAAAATGTGGGGGTGCTCCTCTACAAAGAGGCAAGCACTAGCAGCGAGGGCAGCGAGGTTGAGTGCATACTCAGGACATGGGGCAGTGATCTGATTGGGGTTTACTAGGGCAGAGGGCTGTCAGTAACGACAGCCAATGACTCTGCTAAGCTCACTACTAGTGACAGGCTTTGGGGTGGTGGTGGCAATGGTGAAGCAAAGAGATTCAAGTTATAATGAAACAACCCTTAGGCGGGGCTGAGTAGTGAGCTGTATGACAGCAAGTAACAGAAAGTGACTGGAGCTAGTGGGAACCTGCACATTGACTGAGGACTAAGGAGAAAACCCAAGATAACTTGAATGAGGATCTTGGGGCTGAATTGCCAGCCTTATATACTGTTACAGGGGTTTGTACATGTTTGTACGCTATTATTATGTATGGAGTACTCTAGGGCAGGGGTGAAAGAGCATGGGTTGTGCCATTGGCTGAAGACAAGTCATGGGGAGTCACAACACTGCCTTGCACAGCCTAGGTGCCAATGGTGCAATATTATGCCATGATGGCATGAGGTGGCATGATGATGATGTCATGAGGCTGTGCAAGGGGATCTGGACTGCTTACTAAGGTAGTCACATCTTAGCACTGCCATCATGTGGCATATGAATGCTGTTAGTGAGCAGACTGGATTGCATACTGGAACCAGAATAGGGGTGAAGAATAGGGGAAAAAGATAGGGGTGTGGGCAAGGTCATAACAAGACCCTGACATCACCTTCAGCATTCCATACACTCTGGTCCTGCTCCGCAGTCCCACATTGTTATGCTTCATGCCATTGGCACTACACTTTCACTCTTTCTTTTCCTACATTCCCTTCTTTAGGCATAGATACCTGCACCACAGAGTTGTGACTCGGTAACTCCCATCCTTGCTCCCACACCACTTTAGCATAGGCTTACAGCATAAGGGCACCTAACCAAGGTAGCATAAAGCCCCTTTTACCTAAGCAGCTGATACCACAGCGACTGCAGATCACACCATTGCTCACCATACTTGCATACCCAGGTCCCACACCAATAGCATTACTCCTGCATATTGTACAATTCCCTTAACTCCTTTTCCATCCAATCACAAAACTCCCACTATTGTGCCATCACTTGTCACCTTATCCCATGCCAATAGCCATTATCCCTCAAGTACAGCCCCGCTCGCATGGACCAGGCCAGTTTTCATCTTGCATTTCCATACTTAGTAACCTGGCCTGCCCTGATGTTATTCAGACAGAGTTCCAACTTAGATAGTTAGTAGTATATAAACCCCCCTTGTAATTGTCGGAACTCCAATCAATTCTTCTTGGATCTTCCCTCACAAGGCACCCAGTTATAAGAAGTTTGAGTCCTCTATTAAGCCCTTTCATACACTATCGTACACTTCCTGCTACACAGCCAAAGGTACTTGGTGCCTGAGGTTGTTTCATTAAGAATTGATTGCTAGCTTCGCCATCATTGCTCTTCAACCTCCTTGAAGCACCCATCCCTCTCTACCAAAACCCTCACAAGCAGTGAGCTGTACTGTACTGTTGTTCAGCCTTTCTAATGACGAAGGAAACTAGTGAATACTAACCATGCCCAGTTGGCCCCCGCTTCTCTCGTGGCTGAGCAAGAAGTTGGACAGCATCTAGTATTCATCCTTCGCCCACAGCACCCCATCAACCTCAACCTTCTCACCTCCATCGCTTTGCACCTTGAAGCCAATGCTGCTGAGTTAGAAAGGAACCAGCAGGATTTCCAGGAGGAGTTCAACACCTGCATTGCTGAGTGGAGTAGCAGGAGTACTTGGGCTTCGTCAGCTATGCCCAATCCAGTCTATCCCCCATATCCCTTCGCTGACCTTGATTCAAACGACTTCGTCCCACCTACACCTCCTCCCCTATTACCCGCTACCCTCTGTCACCTCATAGCTGAGGCAGAAGAACATCAACACCAGTGCACCGCCTACACTGCCTTTATTGAGGCACAACTCGCTCGCCCCCTTTCCTACTCACCAAACTATTGCGCCTGTGATAGACCCTATCTCCTTTGCTGTCCACAATGCCAATCTCGGCAGAACAGACCTGCCAGTTCAAGTATTGTTCACAGTGAATGAACCCCCAGATATCTGCGCCCCCAAGAGAGCTTAAAGCAACCCACCAAATTTCTTTAAAACTTTTATTTCTTACTTGTTACTCACTTCTTGTTCTTCTCTTTGTACCTAAGGATGTTCCCTGTCTTCTTTTACTACTCCCTGTTAACTTCTTGTTTTATCAGTTTCTTGTTGTTTGCCTTGCTCATCTACTTCGTTGTTCGCACAGTTCAGACAAACTGTAATATCCTTGTTCTTTTCATTCACATCCCTTATGGCGAGTATTCCATAGGCACTACCTCTGCTACTGCCTTATGCAGAGAGACTTTCTGATACGACACCAATAGCAATGGTTGGCCAACAGCAGAGCCAGCCAATGATTGGTAGTTATCCACTTTGAAATCAAAACTGCCCATGGTTTAGCTATAGGGGGATTACTAAGCAAACCGAAGAGGTGCACAGAGCTGAGGAAAATAAGAATCCTCAACAGGCCAAGACCAGGAGATTGGTGAGATCAGAAAACCATCATCCACTTGAGACCTTTAGCCCCACTCCCATTTGAGAGCTGAAGAAGCTGAAGAAGCTGGTACAAGAAAGCCGCAAAGAAGACTATCAGAAAGGAAACAAGATTTGAGTATGTCACAGGCACTCCTCACCCTATTGGCCGACCCTACTGTCAGGACGCACAACAAGTTGAACACAGTGGCAAATAAATTCACTATCATAACCCAGCAGACTGCATTGCTTGCCAGATCATTGCAAGACTCCAACAATGAGATCATGCACCTGGAACAAGCCATCACCACCGAACAGCAAACAGTCATGACACTCCAAGGCCAACTGGCAGCTGCTGGTTCCCCTGGGACAGCAAAGAAGGTTGAACTGTTTGCAGACCCTGGCGAGTATGATGGCAATATTGCCAAATTCAAGAAATGGTGGGCCAAGATGCAAGCGTGGTTGAAAGTAAACAAGCACGTTGCCCCTTCCAGAAGCTATGAAGCAGTAGTAGTGGTGCTCTTGCACCTAAAAGGACCCAAGGCTGGCCCCTTTGCCCAGACAAGATTAACCAAGGGCCCCACCTACTCATGGACTGACCTGAAGAGTGAGGTTGAGGGCCTGTTCCGGGCTGCCAACCAGAAAGACTGGGCTTGTCACCAGCTGGAGGAATTCAAGCAGGGAAGCATGTGGACTGATGACTTCATAGTCCGATGGAAAGCTCTCTACCAGCAGGTCAACATCGATGACACCCATGCAATCTGACTTCTTGAGCAGAACACCTCAAGGGCAATCATCACCCAGCTCTTCAAAGAAGGAAAGTGCCCTGATGCCCCCACCAGCTACTTACAAAACATCAGAAAGACCGGAACCGCCATGGAAGCCCTCATGTTCATACATGGCGGAGAAAGGAGAATTGCCCCCAGGATGAGTATGCGGGGGCTAGCCAAAGAAAATGCTGATGAAGCAGTCTATGCACTGGGTAGCAGCAATAGCTGATCCAGGTGCTTCAATTGCAAATGCACCAGACATCGAATCAAAGAGTGTTGCCAGCCAAAGGTCAACCAATGCCCTTCCTGCAGATTTGTACAAGGTGGGCATAGTGCCCATTGCAAAATGAGGAAGACAATTTGCAGGATCCTGCTGGCCAAAGAAGAAGAATTTGATCAGAACACCCCACTTAGGATGGAGGAGTTAGCAGCAGTGGTGAAGAAGCAACAGAACCCCAAGGAAGAGTTGGGTTTTCAAGTTGTCAAGTACAACAACAAGGGAAAAGGCAGAGCCTGAAGGGTGCATCGGGTGCCCTGATGGCTAGAGAAAGATTCATCGCATGCTCCTATTGTTTCCAAATCACCCCTGACAACTGTATAGTACCTATTTTCTTGCCTGGTCAAGAGAAGCCTGCTTTCCAGCGGCTCAGCTGCAACTGTGAACCCAATGCCATGCTTAATTCCTCTTCATACCCTACTCACCCTACCTCTCCACCACACTCCCCTCATGTGCAAAGCCTGACAACCATGCCCCCCATTATCTGTATTTTCAGCATCAACTGACAAGAAATTACCCTGACTGTCTGGGTCAAATCCAAACACAGTAGTTTCATTAATGCCTCCGCTTTGCTCAATAGCGGGGCCCAGTTCACCTTCATGCATGAGAACTTCGCCTCGAAGTATGGGATCCCTCTTGAACCCCTCAAAAGTCCCATACTAGTCTACAACACAGATGGAACCCCCAACAGAGCCAGCCCAGTAACCCATATGGCTGAAGTACTACTAGATTACCAAGGGCATACCGAACAAGCCCGCATAGAGATAACCAACCTAGGAAACAAGGACTTGATCCTCAGGTACCCCTGGCTGAAAGCCCACAACCCCCAGATTGACTGGAGTAAAGGAACAGTACACTTACTGGACTGCCCAGAAATATGCAACTACAACGGAGTGTCCTGGATAGTCCAGAAGGCTGAAGAACAGGAGAAAGAGACAGCCAAAGAAGCAGGTGCATGCAGTGCCCAAGCCGAGGAACAGGAGATCTGTAGTGCCAAAGAACTGAGGGCCCAAGATCTAGTACCACTGGAATACCACTCATTCCTTTGAATATTCAAACAGAAAGAGTCAGAGCACATGCTGGTCCACAAGCCATGGGACCATGCCATTGAGCTAAAAGATTCCTTCAAGCTGAGAAAAGGCCGGAACATCCTCTTGAGCCCGCAAGAGCAGTGAGAGGTAGATGAGTTCATCGATGACCAGTTAAGGAAGGGCTACATCTGCCCCTCCAAGTCCAAGCAGACTGTCCCTGTCTTCTTCATACCAAAAAAGGATGGAAAGAAATGAATGGTCCAGGACTACTGGTATCTCAATGAGCACACCATCTGCAATAACTACCCACTCCCACTCATCTCCCAGCTAGTCAACCAGCTCAAGAATGCCCATCTATTTACCAAGATGGACCTCCAGTGGGGCTACAACAACATCCACATAAAGGAGGGCAACAAATGGAAGGCCACATTCACCTGTCACCAAGGATCATTTGAATCCCTTGTCATGTTTTTCAGGCTCTGCAACTCCCCAGCAACCTTCCAGACAATGATGAATGAGATCTTTGCCAACATGTCTGCCAATGTCTTGGTCTACATTGACGACCTGATGATCTTCACCCCGACAGACAACATCAAGGAGCATCAGAAGGTGGTCAAAGAAGTACTCAGGCAGCTCAAAGAAAACAACTCGTTTGTCAAACCCTCCAAATGTGTATTCTTGGTAAAAGAGGTAGAGTTTCTCAGGATGATTGTCAGAGTAAATGGAGTAAGCATGGACAGCGCCAAGGTAACCACCATTATGGACTGGCCAAGACTGAAGGATGTCCGAGGAGTCCGCTCCTTCCTCAGTATGGCCAACTTTTATTGGCGCTTTATACAGGACTTCGCCAAGGTCGCCCAGCCTCTCCACGACTTAACAAGGAAGGATGAGCCCTTTTTCTGAACTAATGCACATGAAGAGGCATTCACCAGGCTCAAACAAGCATTCACCACAGCCCCAGTGCTCACATACCCCAACAACAACAAGCACTACCAGCTTGAAAGCAACGCCTCTTCCTTTGCCACCAGCATGGTTTTTCTAGTAGAAAAGGATGACAAGTGGCATCCTGTGGCCTACTCCTCCCATGTGATGATGCCAGAGGAACAGAACTACCTGATAGCAGATAAAGAGATGTTGAGCATAATCCAGGTGCTGAAGATATGGCGCCACTATTTGGAAGGAACCACCCATGAGTTTCAGATTTGGAATGATCATCAAAATCTGACCTGGTTCATGACCTGACAGAACCTCAATCAACAACAGGCCCAATGGGCCCAGTATCTGTCCCAGTTCAACTTCAAATGGTTCCATAAGCCCAGAATGACGATAGGCAAGGCTGACACCCTTAGCAGACGAGAAGACTTGGCGGTAGGTGACAAAGACGACAACCAGCACGTGCTGGTAGTGCCCCCTGAAGCCATAGGAGTTCAAGAGATGAGGAAAGCCCAGACACCAGTCATTCTGCACCCCAGCGGTGACACCCTCACCGATGCCATCTCCCATGAAATCATCAAGCTCCCAGCACCGATCCAGGCCTGCCTGGAGGCCTTGGGATATACCATCTCTGATGGATGTTGCTTGAAGGATGGCTGAGTATACATTCCACCAGCCTGTCAGCCCAGAATACTGCAGTTGCATCACAATGCTCCCCTTACAGGGCATCCCGGAGTAGAATGGATGACAGAGCATATTTGTTGAAGATACAACTGGCCCAGCCTCACTAAGGACGTCCAGGAATACATCAAGCATTGCACCCGTTGTGCCCAAGTAAAACCTAGTAACCAGCCACTGGCCAGAAAGATTCAACCACTGCTGATCCTGGCTGGCCCTTGGGAAAACATCTCCATCGACTTCATCACCGGACTCCTGGAGTCCAACTCCTACACCACTATCCTGACAGTAGTCAACTGGTTCTTCAAGGCTGTAGAACTAGTTCTGTGCAACACCACCTGTACCTTTGTCAACCTCGCCAGAATATACCTGCACCACATATGGAAGCATCATGGACTTTCCAAAAGCATTGTATTGGACTGTGGGCCTCAGTTCACCTCCAAGCTGATGACCGACCTTTGTTGGCAACTCCAGATAGAGCAATGCCTCTCAACAGTGTATCACCCGCAGACTGACAGGCAAACCAAATGGATGAACTGAGAAGTCGCACAGTACCTCCAACTCTACTGTGCAGAGAACCCCGAGACTTGGTCTGAGTGGCTCCCACTCACCCAGTTTACAATTAATAACCAAGTCTCCTCTGCCACAGGTAAGAGTCCATTCCAACTGACTCGAACCTACTCTCCCACCATTGGTATTGAGCCCACCATTACTCCCTCACCAACCACCGACAATCTGGCCCATTAGTATGCGTCATACCTCAAAGAAGCCCGTGCTCACCTCCACCAGTCCCAAGAGCACATGAAGCGCTCCAGAGATCTGCATCGCTCTGTCACACCAACCTATCAGCTGGGAGACAAAGTATGGCTCTCCTCAGAACACCTCCGCACTCCTCATCCTGCAAAGCTCCTGGACAAGTGGCTCAGCCCCTTCTCTGTCCTCGAGCACATCAGTCCCAACACAGTGTGTCTCCAGCTCCCTCCCTCGTTCTGCATCCACCCAGTAGTCAATATTTCCTGGGTAAAACCCTACCTTGTGCCTCTCCCCAGCCAGCCTACTCCTGCACCCTCCACCCCAGTTATCCTACCATCTGACACTGATGGTGAATACGAGGTGGATTACATCGTCGACTCTCACCCCTGCAGCTGCAGCCTCCAGTATCTTGTCCACTGGAAGGGCTTTGATGCCTTCAAACACACCTGGGAACCCTGCTCACACCTCACCCACACACCCAATGCTATCGCCATGTTTCACTATGCCCACCCTTCCATCCCACGCTCTGTCTCCTCTGTAGATCTCCACTCCCTCTTCCTCAGCCGCTTCCCGATCCATCTGGAATCTGAATCTTAAAGAGGGGGACATGTTATGCTTTATGCCACTGGCACTACACTTTCACTCTTTCTTTTCCTACATTCCCTTCTTTAGGCATAGGTACCTGCGCCACAGAGTCATGACTCAGTAACTCCCATCCTCACTCCTGTGCCACTTCAGCATAGGCTTACAGCATAAGGGCACCTGACCAAGGTAGCATAAAGCCCCTTTTACCTAAGCAGCTGATACCACAGCGACTGCGGATCATGCCATCACTTGCCATACTTGTGTATCTGGATTCCACGCCAATAGCATTACTTCTGCATATCATATGATTCCCTTAATTCCTTTTCCATCCAATCACAGAACTCCCACTATTGCGCCATCACTTGTCACCTTATCCCACACCAATAGCCATTACCCCTCAAGTACAGCCCTGCTCACACAGACCAGGCCAGTTTTCATCTTGCATTTCCATACTTAGTAACCTGGCCTGCCCTGATGTTATTCAGACAGAGTTCCAACTTAGGTAGTTAGTAGTATATAAACCCCCCTTGTAATTGTCGGAACTCCAATCAATTCTTCTTGGATCTTCCCTCATAAGGCACCCAGTTATAAGAAGTTTGAGTCCTCCATTAAGCCCTTTTGTACACTATCGTACACTTCCTGCTACACAGCCAAAGGTACTTAGTGCCCAAGGTTGTTTCACACATCATGCCATCTTGCACTATAGTCACACAATTGCTTACCATTGCACTGCCCTCATACCTTGGCCTATAGCGATACTCACATGTAAGACACTGGCATGACCCATACTCATGACCAATAGCCATTCACCCACATGTATAGCTGCATACTGCCTTACACCACCAAGCACTGCCCCAAGCATAGCCCTGCTTGCACAGACCAAGACTTCTTTGATCCACAAAGATCCATGGACTCCACAAACCATATATGGTAACAGAGCCAGCCTTTGATGGACCTTATGTAGTAATAGTGTACAAACAGATACAAACCCTGTAACAGTATATAAACCCCCACCACTACCTCCTAGACTCCCAGTCTATCATTAGTAGATAGTGGCCCATAAGCCCTACTATACTAAACATTGCTGGGTAGTCACCTGCAATGCTGCTATATTACTAGGGTCTTGGAGGCTATTGATGGGCTACTGTATAAATGCCCATTACCTTCCCTGCTTTCATTGTATGACTAAGACCTACAATAGCAAGGCTCCCCTTGAAGATATGTTGCAACTCTCACCATTGCCATCAGCATTCACCACTACTAGCCCTAGGCTTGACAGCTCAGGCTCAAGTTGTTTCATTGCCCATCATACCTGCACACTTCACCCCCATGCCAATAGCATTACCCCTGCATATCATACAATTTCCTTATTTTCTTTTTCCTCCAATTGCATAAACCCCACTATGACACGATCATTCATTACCCTATTCCACACCAGTAGCATTAGTCTTGCAGCAGTGCCCCACTCACACAGACTAGGCCAGTTCTCATCTCACACTTCCATACTTAGTATCCTGGCCTGCCCTAACACACTTCAGGTGGAGTTCCAACTTAAATAGTTAGTAGTATATAAACCCCCATGTAACTCATCAGAACTTCAATTGATTTTTCTTGGGTCTTCCCTCACAAGGCACCCACTCTACTAGGAGTTTGATTGTCTCTTCACTTTCCTCACACTACTGCTATGCAGCCAAAGGTACTTAGGTGCCCAAGGTTGTTTCAAGCTAAGGGTGAGCTAGAAGGGGAAATGACTGGTGGCAGAGGAGATGTGACTATTGATTGTGAATTGGGCAAAGGGGAGCTAATTAGCCCATTGGTTGGGGTTCTCAGAGCAGTAGAGACAGAGGTACTGGCCAACTTTCTGATTCATGTACTCAGTTTGCCCATTGGTCTGCAGATGGTATGCAGTGGAGAGACATGGGATAATGTGGAGCTGTTTGCAGAGATCTTTCATCAGATAGGAGGTGAACTGTGGTCCTTGGTCAAAGACAATACTACAGGGAAGCCTGTGATGCTTCCAGATGTAATGGAGGTACATGTCAGCAAGGTCTACCATAATGCAGGTCATGTTGCAGGAGATGAGTTCAACTGCCTTTGAAAAGTAGTCCATGATGGTAAAGATGGCAGTGTAGGAGTTAGAAGGGGGCAGGCCAGTGATGAAATCTATGGAGATGTCCTACCAGGGTCCTTTAGAGACCTTGAGGGGCTACAACTTTCCTGCTGGTGGCTTATTGGAGGCCTTGGTTTGTGTGCAGTGGGTGCAGTGCTGCATGTACTCTTTGACATCTTTGGTGATGTATGGCCAGTTGTAACTCCTGCAGATCAGTTCCAATGTCTGTTCCACCCCATGGTGCTCTGCAACTGGATTATCATGGTATAGTTTAAGGATATGAGGTTGACAGGCTGGGGGAATAAAGACCTTTTCATCTTTTATCTGGCAACCATCTTGTATTTTGTAGCCAGTGCCAACCAGCTTCTGCTGTACTGGACCTGGAAGTTTGATAGTCTTGTGGGAGATTGTGTCTATTAGCTCATCTCCACTGTGATGCAAGATAACTGGTGTTAGATCTGTCATTCATTGCACCCCTATGGTTTTGGGTGGGATGACCAGCACCTGTTGGTTGTTATCCTCATCACCAACTGCCAAGTCTTCCCATCAGGACAGTGCATTGGCTTTTTCCATTGTAGTCCCAGGCTTACAGTGACTTCAAAAACCCTTTCAATGTTTGACCCTAATGCAGGGTATGAAGCACCCTGCAATCACCTGTGGGAATTTCGCTTAGCTTTGGTGGAACCAAACAAAGTACAAACTCTTGGCTACAAATTGGTACTTGGATCATGTGATTTGGCCCAGTGGCTGTGGAGATATGTCTATTTTAAATTGACAACACCATTGAAAGAGTTTTTTCACTTTTGAATTTCATATGGTATTTGGATATTTTAGTACTTGGTATAGCCTCCCTTTGCTCTAAGCACTCCCTCAATTCTTCTAGGCATGCTTTTAATCAACTTCTGACACTCCTCAACTGGTATCTTCTCCCATTCCACTTGAATCCTATCCCACAACTCATGAACTCCTTTGGGAGGATGTTCATACTCTCCAAGCCTCAGTGATAGGTTAGTTAAAGGAACTCTCAAGTTTGGAGGAGGTTCCTTGATGTTATGGGGCTGTATGACTTGGGATGGCATTAGATATGCTACTAAGATTGATGGATGGTGACCTTTACCTTCAAATTTTGAAGGATGAACTTCAAGCTTCCTTGGAGTTTTATGGTCTTAATCCTCCTGACATCATCTTTCAGCAGGACAACAACCCCAAGCATACTTGTAGGAGGGTCAAGGAGTGGCTAGAAGAATAGGATTTCAGGACTATGGTATGGCCTGCACAGTCCCCAGACCTCAACCCCATAGAACATATCTGGCTTTACCTCAAAAGGAAGCTTGCAGAGTATGAAAACCCTCCTAAGGGGATAAAGGAATTATGGAAAAGGATTTAGGAGGAATAGGACAAAATACCAGCTGAGGTGTGTCAGAATTTGATTGAAAGCATGCCTAGGAGGATTGAGGCAGTGCTCAAAGCCAAAGGAGAATACACCAAGTACTGATATATACCAAATACCCATCTGTAAATAAAAGTGACAAAACTATTCCAATGTAGTTACTGTTTTAAATTGGCCATATCTCCACAGCCACCAGGTCAAATCACATGATCCAAGTACCTGCAGGTAGCCAGGAGTGTGTACTAGCATTTATCTCACCAATGCTAAGCGAGATTCCCACGGGTGCGTGCAGTGTGTTTCACACACTGGATTATTGTCAAACATTGGAACAGTTTTGGGAGTCACTGTAGAAGATTTTCTTGATAATGAAGACCCTATGGTGGAGACAAATGAGATTGACACAGATCCTGAACT
>JBBPTI010000279.1:0-17176 GCA_038093995.1 Tylopilus aff. callainus | reverse complement strand
TGTACAATAGGGGACCTTAACAAAACACAATAATACTGAATGTTTACTCTCTGACTAAGTTACTAATGACTTCTTTGCATTGTTTGAAGTATTTTAAACCCATTTCTTTGAGGTCCCCTATTGTACAGTTAGTGTACAGGTTTGTACAGGCCTGTACAGATGGCATTTTGCTGTAGTGAACCTGTACAGACCTGTAGTATAGTTACAGTATAAGTTAGTGATTTGCTGATGTATAGGGGGAATACTAAGCAAGCTGAGAGAATGCCACACACATCCTGAAGGAAGAGTAATCAGGATCCTCAATAGGCTGTGTCCAGGAGACTATCGAGATCAGAAGACTGTAGTCTGCTGTAAAGAAGACAAGGACTCCGGGGTGGACTTTGATAGAAGTCCTAGAAGTCCTAGGGGTTGTTAGTGTGTGTGGGGAGCGATAGGTTCACCCCTAAGGGACTCTGGAGCACAGGGAGTGGAGCAGAGAAGTCCTTGAGTAGTTGACCAGTGAGAAGCACAAGTCCAATGGTCTTGTAGAGCATTAGTGGTTGGGGGTGGTGACGGGAGATAAGATGGTCATAATTGGTGAGTGGTAGCGGTGCAGTGAACAGTCAGTGAGCGTTAAATGGTCAGTGAACAGTAAATGGTGCAGTAAGAGCTAAAATGGGAGCTATATTCCAAGTTCCTATGACATTGCTTTATAGTCTGGAAATGCCCAAGACTTAGGTACGACTGTAGGAACCTGAGTCTAAAGAAGAAACAAGAATAAACTAGTTGAGAGAACATGAAATGAAATAAAACTGATGGTCTTCTGGACTTATTGACGGACTTGCATCTGGTCGACTGGTCCTACTATACAAGATAAGAAGGGGGGTGTGAAGGTAGAAACAAAAGGGGCACAGAGACCATATGAAAGGACATGAGATGTAGGGATACCACCGTAGAGATGTACCACTCTCTACATCTGCGGGGGACTTAGCAACTGACTGTCCCCAGTCAGGTCATGTGATATGCATTGGTGTGGGGTTTGAAATGGTGGGCGTGTTGTGACTACAAGTCTGCTGTTGGTTGACTTCTTCTTCATCTATCCTCACTCCTCTACACCACCCAATCATGTCCAGCTGATTTGAATGAAACTGCCAACTCGCGAACACTGGCGTGGCACATTGAGTGAAGCTGTAAGGCACCTTCCATGAGGCCACCAAGGCACTCAATACTGAGGTGATGATGAGGCTGGGAGACAGCAAGGGGCTATGGGAGGAGCAGGACGACTGGGTGAAGCGATTTGGGGCAAGGATGGTGAGTCCAAAAAGCTGTGGGGTGTGGACACTAATAAGACTGTTACCAGGATGCCTGGAATACTGCAACTGAGGTGGCGGCGAACCTTGGGCTCGACATGTCGTTGCCTGAAGATGTCAATGTGCAACTTGACAAGGCTGATGGTTTCTTCCATGCTTGGTCGGTTCACGAGCCTGTGGTTCCCCAGATGGCCAAAACACAGCAAGATGAAGCGGTTGCCAGACCTGTTGAAGAACTTGCCCTGTAAAGGATGAGACAGACACCATGCAGGAAAATGTGCTGGCAGTGAACATGGCAAAGTGCACCACACTGTCTGACAGGATGTCTGAGGCATCATCCATGAAGGTATGTGGTATGGGTATCTAATTGTGAGCTACTAATGGTTGTGTAGAGGGCGCGCAACGATGACAGCGAGGACACAGCTGTGAAGAGGCTCAAGCCCTTGGATGCGCTGCAGATGAGGCAGTGGACTGACAAGGTCTGTGTGCAGTGCTGGGCTGCCAACACAGATGAGTGGTGTGTGCCAGGTCCAGGTTCCGCCTGCAAGCAGTGCTATGATTGCCAAATCAAGTGCAACCTGAGTGCTGGACAGGCAGTGAAACAACCTCAGGTGCTAGGCACTAGAAGGCATGGAGTAGAGAGTAGCAAAGTGAAGCAAAACGGAATGGTGAGTCAATCTTCTAGTATGCAGGTGCCTTGTAAGGGAAGACCCAAGAAGAATTGATTGGGGCTCCAATATAATACAGGCAGTCTTATATACTACTACAAAGTGGGTTCAAGCGGAGCCTAAAGTAGATGAGGGCAGGCCGAGATACTAAATACAGAAGTGCAAGATGGAAACTGGCCTGGTCTGTGTGAGTGGGGCTATGCTGTGGGCTAAATGCTACTGGAGTGGGAAAAAGTGGCGAGTGATGGCGACATCGCGACTATTCTGCTATAGGTGTGAGTGCAGAAGGTGTGCTATGGTGTGAGCGTGGGTGTTGTGCCATTGGCTCAAAAAGATAAAGGCAAAATCATACGATATGTGCAACTTGCGCTATTGGCTGCCCAGCTGAAGGCTGTGGGTGGCGTGATGTGGCACCATTCTGGCTGCAGATGGCTAATTGCTGCGGTGGTGTGAGTATCCAGGTAATCAGGTCTTTACTCTACTGTGGTCCAGTGCCCGGAATGCTGCAGATACCCAATAGCCGGTGTGCTAATAAAGCCTGGATGGAGCCAAGTCATGGCAAAGTGGCATGAATAGTACTGCCTAAAGAAGGGAATGTAGGAAAGAATGGAGCATAGTGTAGCTGTGAGTGTAACAGGCGGCCCCACAGAAGAAGGTGGCCACAGGAGCGGGAGCAGCATGGGCCGCTGCTAAAGGTAAGCAGTCTTGTGGTGGTAGCAGCATGAACTCATGATCCGCTAGAGCCTGCACCAGCAGTTACGAAATGGCCAACTCACATAGCAACCAAGGCTGGGTCTAGCAAGTGACCCATGTTGCTGGTCGAGGTCATGTCTGACTCAGAGGTGGAGGAGGTTGAACTGATCCCCATCAAAGCTAAGGGGAAGGGGAAGGAGCAGGCTGCACTGACTCGCCCGAGGAAGACCATGCGCAAGGAGAAGAGGCCTATTGAGGGAGTCATGTGTCATGTCAACACTCTGGAAGCGCACCTGTTTCAGCTTTGTACCGACATGAAGAAGCTGGAAATGCAACAGGACAAGATCCTGGTGGCATTATGGGTCCTCTCCAAGGAGCTAAGCATAATCCCTGAGCCTGTCAACTCTGAGTAGGTAGTATTGTTGTCCCTGTAGAAGTCCGTGCATGTCGTATGTAGTCCTTTTTATAAAAATAGGCTGTAATCAAAATGAAATACAAAGTAGAACAAGGCGTAGCATGCATAAGAAAAGAAACATAAGAAGAATTGTGTGGGGTGCCACCCAACTTATCTTCCTCGGTCTTCTTTCTTCAGTCTATGGGGTATATGTAGCAGTATTTAGTCTATGAAGTTAAAGGTGCGTGGTGCCTCAAGGCGCGTGCGAAGGTCAGGAGGTATATTGGATACAGTCACATGGAGACATGAACAGAGGAAGGAGACGGACTTTACTTTTATGTTTTATGTTTTTATGGTTCTATTGTGTTTTGTTTAGATGGTATATGAGGAGTGGAGAGGAGTGGAGAAAGGCATAGAGTCTGTTAACAGTCTTTTCAGTATGTAGGAGAGAGCACCAGACGAATCCTGGGGTGGAACAGAGAGGAGGAACAGGTATCATAGGAGACCATGGACTTATAGGTCCGGGTCATTGAAGTCTGCATCTGCTTTGTCCAGTTCAGGGACTTCTTCTCCTGCTAGCCTGTCTAGACTTTCATCATCAAGACCAGTAAGGCTCATGACAGGAATTGAGGATCTGTAATGAGGGTAGTAAGGGATAATATGAAAAGCTGCATAGTGCAGCTTGGAGACTGCTGTAGAGAGTGGTATGTCTCTATGGTGGTATCCCTACATCTTACGTCCTTTCATATGGTCTCTGTGCCCCTTTTGTTTCTACCTTCACACCCCCCTTCTTATCTTGTACAGTAGGACCAGTCGACCAGATGCAAGTCTGTCAATAAGTCCAGAAGACCATCAGTTTTATTTCATTTCATGTTCTCTCAACTAGTTTATTCTTGTTTCTTCTTTAGACTCAGGTTCCTACAGTCGTACCTAAGTCTTGGGCATTCCCAGACTATAAAGTGATGTCATAGGAACTTGGAATGTAGCTCCCATTTTAGCTCTTACTGCACCATTTACCATTCACTGACCATTCACTGCACCGTGACCGCTCACCGTTTACGACCATCTCATCTCCTGTCACTGCCCCCGACTGCTAACGCTCTACAAGACCATCAGACTTGTGCTTCTCACTGGTTGACTACTCGAGGACTTCCCTGATCCACTCCCTGTGCTCCAGAGTCCCTTAGGGGCGAGCCTATCACTCCCCACACACACTGACAACCCCTAGGACTTCTAGGACTTCTATCCAAGTCCACCCTGGAGTCCTTGTCTTCTTTACACCGTGCCATTCAACTCTGCCAGGATATATGATCCTCCAGAAGTCTGGTGAAGGACCACCATTGGACCAATGTACCTAGGCTTCATCTTTCAGTTCAGCTCTTTCTTGACATGGGTATTATGAACAAGGACTAGACTCCCAGGGTGGAAGTCAAAGTCCGTGATTTGGTTCTTGAAAGTGGTCTCGAAGTGCTTGATTGAGTCAAAGTGGGCCTTCATTACACACTCCTGAATTGACTCCAAGTCGTCCTGATGCTTTTGAAGTTGGTGTGCTCACCAGGTGATCAGTCTGGATGGAGCGAAGGGATCTGTTTCTGGTAGTGGGATAAGAAAAGTAGCTTCAGCGAGATCAAATGGAAAGAGTGGTTCAACACCATGAACCATAAAATATGGTGATAGACTGGTGGAATGGACCACTGTCATGCACTCGGCCCAAAAGACTGAGTGAGCGGCAGTATGCCAGTGAGACTCCCCTCCTGGGGAACTTTTGATGATGGACTCCTGGACATCAAAGTGATGCCATTCGACCACCCCATTTGCCTGGGAGTTGTAGGGGGAGATGCAGATGTGGCGAATACCATACTGGTCTGCACAGACATCTAAACCCTGGAGAAAAGTGGGGCTGTTGTCAGTTACAATTTTGGAAACAGGACCCCAACAGCAGAGGAGGTCTTCAAAGAGGAAGGTGGCAATCGAGGTGCTGTTCTCAGACTGCAGCATACACCATTCTGGGTAAGTGGTCAGAGCGCAGCGGGCCTGGATGATATATTTATATCTGCCAGAGCGGGGCATCAGCATTGTGTCAACATGTACTTTCCAAAAAAGTCTGCCAATGGCTGGGATGGTTGGGGGAATATGAAAGTGAGCAGTCTGACGAATTTGGCATTCATGGCAAGTACGCATGAACCACTTGACATCATTGACCAGCATTGGCCACCAGAAGTGAAGGAGTAACCAAGTACGGACTATGTAGACACCTTTGTGCCCGAGGTCATCATGTGCCTCCTTAATCAGTCTGTACCGGCGGTCTTCCAATACGACAAGCTGGTGTCGTCCATGAGGTTTATGGCACCATAAAGAATCATTAAGGATGAAGAACTTTGTCACTGAGTTTACAAAGGATTGGAACTCGGCATCTGAGAGGTCAATGGGGCATATATGGAAATGAAGGAAGTCTCGGATTATGTGGATGTGGGCCTCTCGCACCATAGCTTTAGTGGACCATGGGATGATAGGTATGTCTGCAGGGTGATTCTGGTCAGTGGTGACAGAGGCGAAGACCACAGCATAAGGCCAAGTAGACTGAGGCTGCAGTGCAGGTGAAAGAGCATAGTCCATGAATGTAGGTGGACCAACGCAGAGATATAAAGAGGGGGTGAATGGTAGGTATAAATGAGGTAGTGTGCGATCATTAAGAATAACAGTAGCAAAGGAATAGGCCTGGTCGAGCCAGTCCTTGATGCTTCCTTCTTCAGAAGGATCCTTATCAGAAGGGGGGCACTGAGAAAGACTGTCTGGACCTGCATGCCGTGTCACAGAGACATGACGAATCTGGAAATGGAACAAGAGGATATCTGCAATCCATCGATTGATGGTCACGTTGGGCTGAAGGTCCAGGTTGTTGATCATTCCCTGGACGTATTTAGCATCCATTTCTACGATGAGGTTAGCGATACTGAAGATAAAGACCCTAACTGAGTGAAGTGCCCGAAAGAGTCCGTAAAGTTTGAGTTTCACTTGCAAATAGTGGCTCTCAACTTCCATAAGGCTAATAGAACCAAAATGGTTCAGATAGTGCTTGCCATCCTCGCCTTCCTGTGATAAAATGAACCTGACCGCTATGACTGAGGTGTCTATGGCAAGGACAATCTCTCAGCTGGACTCATAGTCCAAGCAGCAGAGCACAGGGGACTTAATGATCTCGTTCTTGAGACAAGCCATCACATCTTTCTGAGCATCGCCCCATTCAAAGGAGACACCCTTTCATGTGAGATTAATTAGTGGTTGAGCAAGAGAGGTGAAATTATGGATGAAAATGCAGATGACACTGCAGGTACCAAGGAAACCATGGACTTGGGTAAGGTTTTCACAGTCCAGCCAGTCCATAATCTTTTGGACCTTGGCCTCATGTGCTATACGTCCTTTGGGGGTGCACTTGTGCCCAACAATGGTGGTATCTGGGGCTGCAAGTACGAACTTCTTGGCAGAAACTGTTGCATTGACGTTCTGCAATTGCTGTAAAATACAGTGAATGACAACAAGGTGATTCCAAATAAAAAGACAGATTCCTGGATTCTCGGGAATGGTCTCATAGGATCCATCAGGCTGCTGGTGCCTTGTAGTCTCAGACTTCACGGGTAAGTCATCAACAAAAGGCATGGTATGGTGTGGAATCTCATCCTGCAAAATAAACACCATATCAGCTTGGTAAATTTGGACTGCATTAGTATGGCCCATGGGAAGAGTGGTGAGACAATGGGGACCGAGTGGACTATTAAAAGTCGTCATATCTTGAGAGTCCATATGCAGAGGTCTTTGGTCATAACCAGCAAAGAGGTCCATTATACCATAGACTGCATACCCACCAAAGGATTCAGTGAGATGCTCAACAAACAGCAGGACAGAGGAGTCCCTGATGGTCACAGCATTGAGGGGTTGAAGGTCATGGACAAAGCAAAGAGTTTTTCCATCCTGCTTCAGGATGCAGAACCAGTGTGAGCAATAGGCTGTGGCTGATGGCTCATATACACCCAAAGCAATGCGGTCTTTGATAATTTGGATCGCCTGATCCCAGGCCTTCGGAGGTATTGGTATATTGCAGAGGACCCATGGCATATGGGGTACTGTTGGTATCTTGACAGGTGGGAAATACCATTCATTAAGGTGCCCATGTTCAGTAGAAATCCAAGTGAAGGCAGCTTCGTGGTTTCATATGATCCACCTGACCAGCTTAACTTCTTCAGGCCATAGCCAATTTGCAGGGTCAAGATTGAGTACATCAGTGTGTTCCTGAGTAAAGTGAAGTCTGGGGACAAAGTCTGGCAGGTGAGCAGGTAATGGTACAAGACCAGCAAGAGGGTCATCAGGTAAGTGGCACAGCACACGATACTCCTCCTCAAGAGGAGCTGCAACTGGCTGAACCTTTTTAGCTACCAGTTTATATGCAAGAGAGTGAGAAGTTAGGTCAAAGGTGAAAACAGAACCAAATGCAGAAACATTGGAAGGTGATAAGGAAGATTGGGTTGAGGAGAGGAAGGAATAGGTAGGAGACTGTGACAGTCTTTGTAAGTCTGTCGGTCTATGAGATAAAAATTGGGATGAAGAAGTAGTGAGCTGCAGAAATGAAGTGTGAGTATCTCCCCAACCTTTTGGCGGATCATCAACATTTAAAAACCCTGGTGAAACTCAATAGTAGGCTGATGATTGGCACAAGCAAAACCACAGCAGCAGCACGGACATCCTTCTGTCCAAGAACGGATAGGTAGCTTAAACTCCTTGCCTGTGTTAGAGTCTCAGAGGGTGATAGTTTGTGCCCTGTCAGGGAAATCATCAATAGACACGCTCATGAGACAATGAAATAGGCAACTGAGCAATAGGTCAAAGTTGGCCTGTGGTACCACTTGGACCTGTAGGCAAACCTCACCTGTACCAAAGTCTAGAGCAAGGTTTTCGATGACACCAATGATAGATTCTGTGATGGTGTTAGCGTTGGACATCATCATGAGGTGGTCAGAGCGGACTGGTAGTCTGAGCTCTTCCCACAACCTGTTACGCTCACAACTATGCTACGTTCCATTCTTTTCTACATTGCCTTCTTTAGCCACTTTCACCCATGCCACAGCGCCATGACTCAGTATTGCCTGAGTCCCATTCCCACACTGGCTAGCTTAGTATCTGCAGCATTCCGGGCACTGGACCATGGTAGAGTAAAGACCTGATTACCTGGATACTGATACTGCCCACAGCACTTAGGCAATCCACAGTCACAATGGCATCTTATTGTGCCATCCACTCCCACCCCAATAGCGATACTTGCACATCACATGCCATAGTATGCCATTCATTCCCACTCCAATGGCAGTAACCATGCTATCATGCCATTGCACGCCTTCCATTCCCACTCCAGTAGCATTTAGCCCACAGCATTGCCTCCCTCGCACAGACCAGGCCAGTTTCTGCTTTGCACTTCCATATGTAGTAATCTTGCCTGCCCTCACTTACTTTAGGCTTCGCTTGAATCTCTTCTGTAGTAGTATATAAGACCGCCTGTATTATATTGGAGCCCCAATCAATTCTTCTTGGGTCTTCCCTCACAAGGCACCCACTTTACTAGAAAATTGGTCCACTTGTCCATTTCACTTCACTTCACTACTCTCCACTCTACACCTCCTAGTGCCTTGCACCCGAGGTCATTTCACAACCGTTTCAGCATGGCGATGATCTTGGACCCTGTGTCCAAGACTGCAGTAATCATTCAATCAGTCCCTACAACATGAGCCTGTAGAGACTGCAGCGGGATGCTGTGGGATGCTACAATACAGCCGTCATCACTTCGAAGAACGTGGTCACCATACTCTTGTTCCACAACTGCCAGGTCATGACCAGCAAGCTTGTTGACCTGCACAAGGTTAGCGGTTGTGGGGATGTGGATAGTAGCAGAGGCCTTCCGGAAGTGCTTGTGCACATCCAGGACCTGAGAAATGATGTCCTTTATGGTTACTGGTATGGTGGCCTCTAGGATCTGATTGAGGAGCCGCTTAGGGGTGGTCTTGTCCTCTAGGGGAAAGGTGTAATAGAACTGCCCAGTGGGGGCAGTGGCAGAGTTAGTTAGTTCTGTCCAAGAAAGAGGGTTAGTGTTAGGGGCAAATGAGGAAGCAGCTGGTGCTATGGGGGCAGGAACAGGAACCATGGTCTTCGAAGGTCCAGGTGTCGGGGCTTGGGCCACCTCCATTGCCGGTGAGGTGATTTCTTTGGTGACTGTTGCTGCACAAGGACTGGCACAGTTCTGTCTGCAGGTAGGTAATTCTACTCTGTCAAAACAGACTCGCTTGCCTTTGTCCTTGGCCCATTCAGCCTTGAATGTGGCCACAGCGCAAGCCATGTATTGTCTAAACTCGGGGTCAGCTATCTCGACATCTGTATTGTTGTCCCAGCACTTGGCAGGAGCTAGGAAAACTGACGGCTCGATATCCAAAACTGCATCAGTGTCAGATATGACAAGGGATAGGAGTCCAGTAGTGATGTTAGTAGCAGGCGGGGCAGAAGCTCATGTCCCAATCACATCAAGACAATCCTTTAGGCAAGACATGCCCTCAATGTGTGGGATGCGCTTCCTGTCAGGAAGGCAGATCTGACCATCAGTGCCCCTGCTAGCCTTCCCGGCTGCAAGGTACTTGGCAATGTCAGGGCAATTGCCAATGAAATGCCCATACTTATCACAGAAGGCACAAGAGCGTTTGGAGGAGCGCTGCATTGCCACCTGCTCTTGTTTAATGACGACCAGCAGAGCAGTCCATGGTGGAGCAACTGGCAGGGCTGCGGGGGTGGCCCATGCTGGGTAGTATGGAGTTGGAGTTAGAAGGGGCCCTGACACAAGGCTTGGAAGGGGATGAAGAGCTGCACCAGTTAATAGGAACTGGGTGGCATTGAGAGTATCTTTAATGGAATATGGGTTGGTGGGATGGTGCATGGTTTTGGTAATGAGAAGGTGGTGGTGGACTTGAGCTGCCAAGTCCGCAGGGAGTCTGGCAAGGAACAGAGTGTCTCGGTCCAAGTCCAAGAGCTTCCTTGCCTGGACAAGTGGTGTGGCGATCTTGATAAAACTGTGGTGGTACTGGGAAAAGTCAGCAAGGGTGCACATAGGCTTTGTGCTGGTCTCGTGGGTCAGGTACTGAAGGTCAGCACGACAGAATTTGTTAGCACCTTCACAACCAGGGTAAAGATCTTTGACTGCATCTATAAACTGGTCCCAATCAGCTGGAACTGCAGTGGCTTCTTCAAGGGTTTTCCAGCAGTCCAATTCATCATAGGTGGTGTAGCGCAGTGTGGCGCGAATCTTCTCTGCGGCAGTAAGACTGGCAGCAGTTCCTAGAGTGTCAACCTGGTCTAGAAAGTGGGGAAGCTTGATAGGTATCTCCCCGGTAAATTCAGGAGCACCACGAGCCCCACGGGCAGGCATAGTAGCGCCTTGGTTAGCCATTGGTCCAGGTGGAGGGACTATAGGAGGGAGTGGAGGTTGGGGAAGGTGAAGATGAGAGAGTGGTATGGGGATAGGTGCAAGACCAGAGGATGCAGTGAGCGACAATGAAGCATGAAAAATACGGGCCAGTGGTAGCAAACTTGGGTGAAAAAAGCCCTCAGTGTTGTCAAAGAGATCTTGTAAGGATGGAGCAGTGGAAGACGATGTGCTAGGAGATGAAGATGACTGGGGCGAGTAGTCCGCAGTGAGTGGTGAAAGTGAGCTGGAAATCTGAGATGCGGGGAGGTTCCCTCTTACTCTCCTGGGAGTGGACTCTATATATCCACCAGGAATGAAAGGTCCTACATTCAGCTTGTCACCTAGAATTTCTTCTGCAACAGTCGGACTCAGAGTCTCAACACTGGGGGTCTGCCAGGAACCCAATGGCTGCATGTCAGCTAAAACAGACGATATAGAGCAGAGATGGGATTTATTCAGCCAATTTGAATCAGCAGAAGAGTGGTCCAAGCTATCACCCATCAGTGAACTGAGCTCATGGTCGGTTATGTCAGGGAGGTCAGAATGATTATGTCTTGCATTTGAGGGTGACACTGGATGAAATAAGGTGGAGTCCTCACTGATTTGCAAATTGCAGAAATGTGCATGTAAATTTTCAAGGTCAGGTCACTGGGTGATGAGTTGTTGACTTCATCTGGAACCCTGTTGTGAGTCCCTCACAGTGGGCTCCAGTTGTAAAGAAGACAAGGACTCTGGGGTGGACTTTGGTAGAAGTCCTAGAAGTCCTAGGGGTTGTCAGTGTGTGTGGGGAGTGATAGGTTTGCCCCTAAGGGACTCTGGAGCACAAGAAGTGGAGCAGAGAAGTCCTTGAGTAGTTGACCAGTGAGAAGCACAAGTCCAATGGTCTTGTAGAGTGTTAGCAGTCAGGGGCAGTGACAGGAGATGAGATGGTCATAATTGGTGAGTGGTAGCAGTGTGGTGAACAGTCAGTAAGTGTTAAATGGTCAGTGAACAGTCAGTGAGTGTTAAATGGTCAGTGAATGGTAAACGGTGCAGTAAGAGCTAAAATGGGAGCTACATTCCAAGTTCCTATGACATCACTTTATAGTCTGGGAATGCCCGAGACTTAGGTACAACTGTAGGAATCTGAGTCTAAAGAAGAAACAAGAATAAACTAGTCGAGAAAACATGAAATGAAATAAAACTGATGGTCTTCCAGACTTATTGACGGACTTGCATCTGGTCGACTGGTCCTACTGTACAAGATAAGAAGGGGGGTGTGAAGGTAGAAACAAAAGGGGCACAGAGACCATATGAAAGGACATGAGATGTAGGGATACCACTGTAGAGACATACCACTCTCTACACTGTGTGAGACCTCTAGCACCACTGCCATTTGAAAGGCCCAGCTGCAGCTGGTATAGGAAGCACAAGCCACCCATAATAAAGAAAGAAGTCTGCTTCCAGTATATTGCAGGTACTTCTCGATACTGAAACAACCCTTAGGCGGAGGTGTTAGTGAGCTGTGTGACAGCAGAGAAGGGGCGAGTGACTAGAGCTAGCGGGACCCAGGCATCGACTGAGGACTAAGGGGAAAACCCAGAATAACTCAAATGAGGATTCTGGGGCTCAATTGAGAGGCTATTTATATGGTTACAGAGGGTTTGTACATGTTGTACTCCTATTACTACATATGGCTACTTTAGGGTAGATGTGGGGACGAGGGGATTGTGCCACTGGCCATGGGTGAGTCATGTGGAGTCACTGCACTGGTTTGCGCAGCCCGGGTGCCAATGATGCGAGATGGAGTGATGATGACACGGTATGGTGCAATCGTGACATCATCGGGCTGTGCAAAAGGGGCTGGACCGCTTACTAAGGTAAACACACCTTTGCACTGCCATCGTGTGATGTGTGAATGCTGTTAGTAAGCTAGGTCCAGAACGGGCGTCGTTCCCAGGATAGGGGTGAAAGATAGGGGGATACATAGGGGCGTGAGCAAGATCGTAACAGATACCATCGCCAATCCCACTATTCCTCTACTGGACAAACTCACTGCCATTGCAGCCGAGTTCACCACTGTCACCACTCAGAATATCCAACTCACTTAATCACTACATGCATCCAACAATGAATCCTTTACCTTGAGCAGCTAGTGACAGTAGGACAAGGCACAGTAGCCATGCTTCAGGGCCAGATTGCAGCCACAGGCCCTCCAGAGACATCAAAGAAGGTCGAGTTGTTCGCTGACCCAGGCGAGTACAATGGTGGCATTGCCAAGTTCAAAGAATGATGGGCCAAGATGAAAGCCTGGCTCTGCATCAATGCCCATGTCGCCCCCACCAGAAGTTATGAAGCTGTTGTAGCAGTCCTATCCCAGCTCAAAGGACCCAAAGCCAGCCCCTTCATGCAGACCTGCCTCACCTGAGGCAGCACCTATTTGTGGAAAGACTGTGAAGACAAGATTCAGGGCCTCTTTTGGGTCACCAACCAGAAGGATTGGGCCTGCTGCCAGCTGGAGAAGTTCAAGTAGCAGAACATGCGGACCAATGACTATCTAGTCCGCTGGGAGGTGCTATACCAGCAAGCACAGATCGACGACACCCATGTGGTCTGGTTGTTAGAACAGAACACGGCCCACCACATCATCCTGCAGATCTTCAAGGAGAATAAGTGTCAGGACAAGCCAGTGCTCTATATGGACCATATTAGGAAGACTGGATGTGCAATGGAAGCACTTGGCTTCATCAGGGGGTATGAAAGGAAGGCCCCTACCCAGATTAGCAGCAGAGGGTTAGTGTGGGAGAACCTTGAAGAAGATGTATATGCCCTCCCTAGCAGTGATGCCCATGCAAGATGCTTCAATTGCAAACAAACTGGCCACCGAATTCAAGAATGCTGGAAGCCCAAGGTTAACCAATGCCCAGCCTGTAAGTTTGTTCATGGTGGGCATAGTGCTTATTGCAGCAAAAGGAAAATGCTGCGAAGGATCCCACTAGCTGAAGACGAAGAACCCACCAGATCAGAGGCACTGGTAAGGATAGCAGAACTTGCTGAAGAGATTCGAAAGAGAAACAACCCAGAGATGGGTTTGGATTTTCCCATCAAAGGATCCCAGATGAAGGGAAAAGGCAGGGCCTAAGGAATGTGTCAGGTGTTCCACAGGCCAGTAAAGTTTCCAAGTGCGCCCCTATTACCCATGTTATCATGTCTAAAGATTGAGAATGGTATATTTCCCTCAGATTGCCCAGTCTAGAGGAGTCCACTCCACAGCTCAGTGGCAACTGTGAACCAAATGCCATGCTTAATTCCTCTAACAAGTATACACTCCCTTACGTGCACAAGCAAATCCTGACTTCTCCCCCTGAAATACACATCCTGGGGCAGCAAAAGAGAAAGGAAATACTCATGGAGGTACAGGTAAAGACCAAGACAGGTGACTTCATCCCTGCGCACGCGCTACTCAACAGCAGCACCCAGTCCTCCTTTATCCACTGCAAGTATGTTCAGCAGCACTGCATACCCACTGAAGAGCTGCCCCAACCTATATATGTTTACAATGCTGATGGCACCCTGAATAAGGCCAGGCCTGTAATGCATGCAGCCATGGTCCTCCTGGAGTATCAGGGACATGTAGAGAAAACCTGGGTCGAGGTAACAGACCTAGAAAGCAAGGACCTCATCCTCAGGTATACCTGGCTGAAGGAGCACAACCCCTGGATAGATTGGAAGGCAGGTACAGTAACTCTCCCAGAGTGCCCGGAGTTATGCAACTACTCTGGTGTTTCGTGGGTAATCCACTGAGCTGAAGAACAGGAGATCCAGGTTGCTGAGGAGCAAAGGAACACTGAACAAAAGCAAGAAGGAAAAGCTCCTTGGGAGTTAGTACCCCCGGTGTACCATCACTACCTCAAGACCTTTGAGCAGAAGGAGTCCAAGCAGATGCTGATTCGAAAGCCATGGGACCATGCCATCAAGCTAAAAGACACTTTCATTCCCTGGAAAGGCTGCAACATCCCGCTTAGCCTGCAGGAGCAGAAAGAAGTTGATGACTTTGTCAATGAACAGCTAGTAAAAGAGTACATTCACCCCTCAAAGTCCGAGCAGACATCGCCAGTCTTCTTCGTACCAAAGAAGGATGGTAGAAAGCACATGGTACAAGATTACAGGTACCTCAATGAACACACCATGTGCAATAACTACCTGCTCCTGCTCATCGCCCAGCTAGTTGACAAACTCCAAACCACTCACCTCCTCACCAAAATGGATCTCCAATGGGGGTATAACAATGTTCATATAAAGGAAGGAGACAAATGGAAGGCTGCCTTCACCTGTCACCACGGGGCCTTCAAACCCTTAGTAATGTTCTTCAGCCTCTGCAATTCCCTGGCCACCTTCCAAACCATGATAAACGAGATTTTCACCAACATGTCCAAACAAGTCATGGTTTACATTGACAACCCCCTCATCTTCACCCCATCTGATGACCGCAAAGCCCATGAAGCAGTCATGCTAGAAGTCCTGTGGTGCCTAGAGGAGAATGACCTCTTTGTCAAACCAGAGAAGTGTATCTTTGGGGTACAAGAGTTGGAATTCTTAGGAATAATCATAGGGGTAAATGGGGTAAGCATGGATCCAAGCAAGGTCACCATCATAAAAGAGTGGCCAGCCCCAATCAATGTCCAAGGAGTAAGGGCCTTTCTAGGGATGGCCAACTTCTACTGGTGATTTATACAAGACTTCGCTCATATTGCCTGGCCTCTCCATGACCTGACCAAAAAGGACAAACCTTTATGCTGGACTGATAAGCAACAAGAAGCTTTCAATCACCTCAAGGAAGCCTTCACCACAGCCCCCATATTAGCATACCCAAATCACAATAAGAAGTATTGACTTGAGTGCGATGCCTCCACCTACACAACTGGAGGGGTGCTCCTGGTAGAAGAAGACAAGAAATGGCACCCTGTAGCCTACACATCCCATGCCATGATGCCGGAGGAGCACAACTATCTGAAATGACCTCAGGCACAAAGGCAAGGAGGCGTCAAGTGGAACGAGCAAGACGATGTCCCGGGTGCTAGGCACAAGGGGATGAGTAAGGAAGTGAAGCGAAGCGGAAAGATGAATCAAACTCCTTATAAGCGGGTGCCTTGTGAGGGAAGACCCAAGAAGAATTGATTGGGGCTCCGACTACTTATAGGTGGTCTTATATACTACTATACAGTGGAGTCCAATCGGAGACTGAAGTAAGTAAGGGCAGGCATAGATACTAAATATGGAAGTGCGAAGTAGAAACTGGCCTGGTCCATGCGAGCGGGGCGGTGCTGCAGGCTAAATGCTACTGGAGTGGGAAAGGGTGGCGAGCGATGGTGCCATCGCGAGTTTAATGCCACTGGAGTGAGAACGGATTGCGTACTATGGCACAATAGCGAGAGAATCGCTATTGGTGTGGGAGCGGGTGGCGTGCTATGGCGTGCGATGCGCGGGTATTGCTATAGGCGTGAGACCGGATGGTGACATAAGGCGCCATTGCAACTGCGGATTACCTGAGTGCTGCGGTGCAGCATCAGTAGCCGGGTAACTGGGGCTTTACTCTACCGTAGTCCGGTGCCCGGATGCTGCGGCTACTGTGCTTACCGGTGTGGGAACAGGACTCGGATAAGGCCGAGTCGCGGCGCTGTGGCGTGGGTCAAAGTGGCTAAAGAAGGAAGTGTAGGAAAGAATGGAATGTAGCGTAGCCGTGAGCGTTACACGACCCCCTCCTTAAGGTCCAGATTCCAGATGGACACCGGGGAAAATAGCGCGAATGGCGGAGTGAGACACAGGACGAGGGGTGGAAGGGTGGGCATGGTGAAAGGCAGCAAGGGCATTGGGGGAGTTAGCGAGGTTAGCGTGAGGCTCCCAAGTCCGCTCAGAGATATCATACCTCTTCCAATGGACCAGATACTGAAGGCCGCAGCCGGCCAGTCGGAAATCGACGATATACTCAACCTCATATTCGGGGATAGCGGGGTCAGCAGCCAGGGAAGAGGGATTGGGGTGAGGAGGATGCTGACCGGGGAGCGGGGCTATGAACGGTTTGACCTGTGAAACATTAAGGATGGGGTGAATGCGATAGGAGGCAGGGAGGTCGAGGCGGACTGCATTGGGGCTGACAAGACCGATGATAGGGAACGGCCTGATCCAGCGATCGATCAGTTTCGGGGAACCCGGAATAGAGAGGTGTTCGGTGGATAACCAAACCTTATCCCCAATGGAGTAGGAGGGGGCCAGAGAACACTTACCAGAGGCTGCTCGCTTCATTGTATCTTGCGAGGCGCAGAGACGTTCTCGGGCTTCCGCCAGATGATCGGCGTACTGGTTAGCGAGGTTATCAGCTGTGGGGGATTGGGTGACAGTGGATTCTATTCCGAGAACTGGGGCGTATGTGTGGGTGAGCTGGAAGGGGGATTTTCCGGAGGCGGACGACACGCGGGAGTTGATGGTGAATTGTGCGAGAGGGAGCCAGTCGCTCCAGGAATCCGGGTGATCAGCGCAATAAGTCCGGAGATATTGCCCTACCTCACGGTTCATCCGCTCAGTCTGCCCATCGGTTTGCGGATGGTAGGCAGTGGAGAGCCGCTGATCGATTTGGAGCTGGCGGCAGAGATCGGTCATG
>JBBPTI010000278.1:0-17194 GCA_038093995.1 Tylopilus aff. callainus | reverse complement strand
CTAGACAGGTTTGTGCAAAGGGGCTGGCTTTGGGTCCTTTGAGCTGGGACAAAACTGCCATGACCGCCTTGTAGCTACCGGCAAGGGCGACATGTGCATTGACGCAGAGCCAAGCCTTTATTTTGGCCCACCATTCTTTGAATTTGGCAATGGACCTGTCATATTTGCCTGGGTTTGCGAACAATTCAACTTTCTTCAAGGTACCTGGGGGGCCTGCTGCAGCAATCTGGCCCTGGAGAGTGGCTACCATGCCTTGTCCTACCATTACTAGCTGCTCGAGATGGATGATCTCGTTGTTGGATGCATGTAGGGATTGAGCAAGCTGGAGATTCTGGGTAGTGATGGTGGTGAACTCAGCCGCAATGGCAGCAAGTTTGTCCGGTAGAGGAATAGTGGGATCTGCGATGGTATCAAGGAGTACCTGCAACATACTGGAAACGGACTTCTTTCTTTATGGTAGGCGCCTTGTGTTTCTTATACCAACTGTGGCTGGGCCTTTCAAATGGAAGTGGTGCTAGGAGTCTCGCATAGACTATGATCTTCTGATCTCAATAGTCTCCTGGACGTGGCCTATTGAGGATCCTGATTACTCTTCCTTCAGGATGTGTATGGCATTTTCTCAGCTTGCTTAGTAATCCCCCTATAGCTGGAGCCAGGAACTTTTTAGTTCATGTGTGAATTACAAAAACAATCTACCACTCATCCTGGGGTGCTGACTCAGCCCAGTTGGTAGATGCACTCTTGTAGTGGAAGTTTCGGCCTCGTGTGCCAGTGGGTGTGGCTAGAATGAGGGAGTACTCTCCTGATGGTAGCTGTAGGGAAATAAGAAAAACATTACAATCATACTGTGTGTGAATGAGAAGGTGATAAATGCAGTACACCAGTGATAAGAAGGAAGTAACACAGGCAGCTAAAAGGGAGTACCAGAAGAAGAGCAGAAACATCCTTGGAAGAAAGGGCTAAAACTAAAAATGGTGGGAGACAAAGACAGGTAAGTACAAAAAGAAACTCTAGAGAAACTTGCTAGGCCGCCAGAGAAGATTTCTTGGGTGGAGGTGGCTGGGCTCATTGAGACTGCACACCAGTATGGTACTGGATGTCCTGGACTATCTCAGGTGCAAGTGGAATGGCAGGAAACAGAAAGGATGGCGAAGGTGGTCTGGCCTACAGCAGGTGTGGTAGTCTGGGGAAGGGGGTAGTGGAGCAGCGAGCTGGGCTTCTATGTGGGCTGTGTACTCCTTGTAATGGCGGGTTTGTTCTTCAGCTTTGGTGATGAGCTGGTGAAAAGTGGATGGCAAAAGGATAGGTGGCATGGGGGGAATGAAGTCATTTGGGTTGATGTCAGCAATGGAGGATGGGGGATAAACAAGTGTGGGCATATCTGATGCCCTGGACCTTGCAGCGAAGTCTGTGATAGCTTGGTCAATCTCTTCCCACAGCTCTCTCTGCTCTCTCTCAGCAGCAGCAGCAGCGTCGGCTTCAAGGCAAGAAGTGACAGTGGCAAGAAGGTTGAGGTTGATGGGACGAATTGGGCAAGGAGTGACTACTAGATGCTGTCTGCCTGTTGAGCTGCCAACTACAACAGCAGGGGCTGACTTAGCATGTGTAGCATTCACTAGTGTCCTTCCACATCAATAAGGGGACACAGGTACAACTCTGCTTACTGATGACTGAAAAGGTGGTGATAGGTGGGGGCCTTCGGGGCGGTTGAAGAGTGACAGCGGCAAAGAGGAGAATCAATTCTTAATGAAATGACCTCAGGTGCTAGGCACTAGAAGGCGTGGAGCAAAGTGAAGCAAAAGTGAGGCAAAGCGGAACAGTGAGTCAATCTCCTAATATGCAGGTGCCTTGTGAGGGAAGACCCAAGAAAAATTGATTGGGGCTCCAATATAATACAGGCGGTCTTATATACTACTACAGAATGGGTTCAAGCGAAGCCTAAAGTAGGTAAGGGCAGGCGTAGATACTAAATAGGGAAGTGCAAGATGGAAACTGGCCTGGTCCATGTGAGCGGGGCAATGCTGTGGGCTAAATGCTACTGGAGTGGGAAAGGGTGGTGCGATATGGCACCATAGCAGGTTTAGTGCTATTGGAGTGGGAATGAATGGCATACTATGGCGTGCTAGCAGGAGTATTGCTATTGGGATGAGAGTGAGTGGTGTGCGATGGCACCATAGCGGCTGCAGATTGCCTAAGTGCTGCAGCTGGGATTAGTATCTGGGTAATCGGGTCTTTACTCTACCATGGTCTGGTGCCCGGAATGCTGTGGGTACTAAGCTGGCCAGTGTGGGAAACAGGACTCAGGCAGTACCGAGTTGCAGCTCTGTGGTGTGGGAAGGTGCAACCAAAGAAGGAAATGTAGGAAAGAAAGGAATGTAGCATAGCCATGAGCGTAACACAACCCCTCTGTTCCAATGGCCAATATAGTCCAGATGCTGCTTTGGGGGACTCAGAACACCCCCAAGTTTGATGGCAAGATACTGTCTGTGTTGCCTAGGTTCCTTGAAGATGTAGATGAGCTTGGTACCACTGTAGGTATCACAGAAGGACAAAAAATTCACACAGCTATCTGATATGCAGACTTAGAGGAATCTGAAGGATGGGAGCTCCTTGATGAAGCCACAGCTACACCACCAAGTTGGACTGATTTTGTGAAAGTGGTCAAAAAGTTATACCCCAGATGTGAAGGAACTAACTATTATTGTCAAGCTGATATCCAATATTTAGTCCAGGAATACCAGGCCAAGCTGATGTGTACCTTAGAAGAGCTGGGAGAATACCAGTGCAAGTTCCAAAAGGTATCCAAGTTCCTGATCATCAACAAGAAGCTCTTCGACCTAGACTGAGATGCACTATTCTTAGCAGGACTACCGGTGGACTTGGAAAACCAAGTCTGACAGCATTTGCTAATTACTAAAACAACTCACCACCCATCAGACCCCTACCCAATTGACAATATTATAGAGGCAACACAATTCCTTCTTACAGGATTAGCCCTGCAATCACTCACTCTAGCCAGGACTACTCAGTTGGCTCAGCCTTACTATCCGGCTTGGACCTTACCCATGGTGACTCCTCAATTCTTTCAAGCCCCACAAACTTCATTGACTCCTAGTGCTCCTGTAATCAAGCAGGAGCAGGTAAATATGCAACAGTCTTCAAGACCAAGAGAGTGTGCATTCTGCAGTGATACAGCTCACTTTATGAATAGTTGCCCCCACATTGACAGGTACCTGCAGACCAGGAAGGCATCTTAGGGTACCAATGATTGTTTGTATCTCCCTGATGGGAAACAGATTCCCTGGGTTCCTGGGACATGCTGTCTCAGGGACTGCCTAGACTGGCTGGCAACATAGTCCGGTTTGACCCCAATGCTGACAGTCACTGTAGGAATTGTCTCCCTTTCATTCCTGGACACTGATGCAATCCTAGACATTGACCCATCAGTCTTGATGACACCAGTCGCAGACTCATGGAATGATGATGAAGAGACTGAAAGTCTGGATATGGATGACCTGGACTTCAAGGCTTATTTATTGTGCACCTGGGTGAACTTTCAGGCAGATCATGTAAAGGAGAAAGGTAAAAAGGTTCGTTTTGATGGAGTTGAAATACCATCTCAGAAGCCTAGATGCCCTAGCCCATGGTCTTCTTCTGTTGAAAGGATCATAATGCTGGGTATATCAGCAAATTGGACTTCATCTCCAGAATCATTCCATATGATATTGGTACCATCAGCATTGAAAGTCACTCCCTCACTATTGCCACTGAATATAGCACCTTCTGCCACCCCAGCATACCCTTCCTTATCATCCTCTGCCAGTCAATTCTGGTACACATTCCCTCTAGAGGACAATGCCGCACCAAAGAAAATATTAGACCATGTTCTGGCTACTATTGTGCCTATCCAAGTCAAGGAGCTGATTTCTGTAGCCCTGGAAGTCCAGAAATAGTTCCAAGACCTATCCACCATGAAGTGCATTCCAGTGATGACTGGCATAGTGCAGGTGAATGAGCTTGCTGGCAGAGATCCAGGAGCCATCGCTAGGCAGTTTGGAGGTAGCATTACCTGGAATGATGATGGCCTCATCATTGCCCACCATAGCATCCCTCAAGGCAAAAGTTCTAGGAACCTCACTATCCATTACTGGAGTATTGGACTTGGGCTCAGAAATTGTGGCCATGCCTAAATGGGTATGAGAGTCCCTTAGACTTCCAGTCCAGTCTGACCATATCATGACCATGTCAAACATGAACACCAGCACTGAATCAATGATTGGAGTCATCAAAAATCTTCAACTGGACTTTGGTGCTGGCAAGGTTTGTGTCCAGGTCCAGGTTATCCTGCATGCCAACTTTAACTTGCTACTCTGCCAACCATTTCACTGTCTTATGAGTGCCACCACTGACAACTTCCTTAATGGCTCACAGAATATTACACTCCAGAACCTGAATTCTGAGGAGGAGTACAAGTTGCCTACCTGGTCTTGGACCAAGGGGTGCCCCTGATGTAGGTGTAACCTTCCATGTGCTAACCACCAGTCTGTCATTAAGATGGGTTTTTAAACATCAATGATTCACCAATTGGTTGGGGAGATTTTCCCATACATCATAATAAATTTCTTCCTTCCTCTGCAACTTCAGTCTTATTCTTACTGGCCCAGACTTCATCCTTGTTCCATAGACTGGACTTCCAGACTTCTCACTTTGCCTTTCTCTCATCTACTCAGTCTTCTCTCTCACTTCACCACACTTATGCCTTTTGTTCTATGTTTTCCTATGACCATAATACCCATGCATGGGCTTATAAGCCTGTCACCAAAAAGGTATGGCCAGTCATGGCCCCTCTTGAGGAGGAGTACTATGTGCTGCACTGTTTGCCTGATAATCTGCTTTCCAGACTGATTCCATTATCTATGCACCCTCCTGACTTCATCCCTGGAGAGTGTTTTACTCAGGAGCATGCTGACACTTTAGACCTCAACCCTGTGAAGTGGCTATGGCCTGAAGAAGTCAGACTAGTCCAGTGGATTGTCCTCAATCACAAAAAGGCCTTTGTATGGGTCCCAATTGAGCAAGGATGCTTAAATGATTGGTACTTCCCACTGGTGAAGATTCCAACCATACTGCATACACCTTGGGTCCTCTGCAACATACCAATTCCCCTGTCTTCCTGGGACCAGGCCATTCAAATAATAAAAGACTGTATCACTTCAGGAGTATACAAACCATCTGCTGCAGCATACTGCTCCCATTGGTTCTGTGTGCTCAAACAGGACAGGAAGTCACTCTGTCTAGTCCATGACCTCCAATCCCTCAATGCTGTCACCATTCAGGATTCATTGGTCCCACCATTTGTCAAACACTTGGTGGAATCTTTTGGTGGTAGTGCTGTATATGGTATGATGGATTTGTTTGCAGGTTATGACCAGAGACCACTTCATGTGGACTCCCAGGACATGATGACTTTTAATAGTCCACTCAGCCCACATCATCTCACAACACTTCCTATGGGTCATACTAACACTGTATAGATCTATTGTTATGCCCTCACTCACGCCCCTATCTTTTTCCCTCTTTTCCACCCCTTTCCTAGGCTCTGATACGCTAGGGGTCCCGCTACCTAACAGCATTCACACGCCACACAATGGCAGCACCAAGCTGTGTTTACCTTAGTAAGCGACCCAGCCCCTTTGCACAGCCCCATGACATCATAGCACACCATTATGGCGCAATCTCGCATCATCGGTGCCCGGGCTGCGCAAACCTGTGCATTGACTCCCCATGACTCATACTTGGCCAGTAGCATAATCTCCTTATTCCCACACTCACCCTAAAGTACCTAAACGTAGTATTAAGGGCACAATACATACAAATACACTGTAACCTATATATAGTGGCGCAATTGAGCCCCAGAACCTCATTCGAGTTATTCTGGGTTTTCCCCTTAGTCCTCAGTCGACGCCTGGGCCCCGCTAGCTCCTATCCCCTCGCTATCCCCGCTGTCATACAGCTCACTACACAGCCCCATCTAAGGGTTGTTTCATCTATCAGGCTGATATGGCTTTTATCCTTCAAGACAAGATATCCCATCATATGATGCCATTCATTGATGACTTATCAGTGAAGTCTGGAGATTCTAGGTTTCAGAGACCAGATGGGTCTTATGAGACCATTCCAGAGAATCCTGGAATTCATAGGTTCATCTGGAATCATTTAACAGTTGTCCATAGAATTCTCCAGTGCCTCCAGAACATCAATGTGATGGTTTTGGCAAAGAAGTTTGTGCTGGCTGCACCAGAAGCAATCATTGTCAGTCATAAGTGCATATTTGAAGGGCATGTTGCTTACAAGGCCAAAGTCCAGAAAATCAGAGACTGGCCAGAGTGCACAACCCTAACACAAGTTCAAGGGTTCTTAGGGACCTGTGGAGTGGTATGCATTTTTATTCAAAACTTTGCTTCTATTGCTCACCCCCTTGTAAATATGACCTGCAAAGGTGTCCCCTTTGAATGGGGTGATGCCCAATGGGAGGCTATGGACCATCTTAAGGACGAAATAGTCTGGTCTCCTATACTCTGATGCCTGGACTATGAGTTCAACCAAGAGGTTGTCCTTGTGGTGGATACCTTGGTCATTGCTGTTGGTTTTATCCTCTTGCAAGAGGGAACTGATGGCAAGCATTATCCTAACTGGTTTGGGTCTATCAGCCTGACTGAGGTGGAAAGCTGCTACTCCTAGGCTAAACTCGAACTTTACGGGCTCTTCCATGCCTTGCACACAGTACAAGTATTTATTTTTGGCATCACTAACCTCACAGTGGAAATGGATGCCAAGTATGTCCATGGTATGATCAATAATCCAGACTTACAGTGCAATGCAACCATCAACCAGTGGATTACAGATATTCTTTTATTTCATTTCCAACTTCATTATATTCCCACCCCACATCATTCTGGATCAGACAGCCTCTCTTGTTGGCCACCCTCCAATGATGATCCCCCTGAGGAGGACAATGCTAAGGATTGGCTTGACGATGCTTATTCCTTTTCTATTATCTTAATGAACAAATGATCTTTTCACTCTATCATCCCTGTCTTGCATTCCAGACTACTTAACCAGTCTTCAACTGGTCTTCTGTGCCTTTCACCACCACTTTTACTGCCTCCTTCCCTGTCTATTCTGTCTCACTCCTTCATTTTTTCCCCATTGCATAGCTTCCAATCTGCCTTTGTCTCTGCTCAGTCAACCTTGGCTTCAGCAGCAGTCCAGGATACTGATAATTCAGACTTCACTCCAATACCCCAGTCTCTGAAGGCCAATGCCAAAGAAGCATGCATTGCTCTTATCCATAATTTCCTCGAGACTCGCATACACCCCACTGATATTTCAGATGCTGAATTTCAATCCTTTGTCAATTTAGCTACCAAGTTCTCCTCAACAGGTGCTTATGGCACCGGGAGCCCCATGGTCACCACCAACTGGTCATCCCAGAACATCAGCAGTTTGGACTGATCAAGGAGGCTCATGATGACCTTGGGCACAAGGGTGTCTATACAGTCTGAACTCGTCTTTTGCTCTGATTCTGGTGGCCCATGCTGGTTGATGATGTTAAATGGTTTGTCAGGACTTGTCACAAGTGCCAAATCAGGCAGACCAGTTGATTCCATATTCCCCCTCTTGTTCCTATTGTTGGCAGACTATTCCACAAGGCTTACCTGGATACCATGCTCATGCTGAAATCTGGTGGTTACAGGTATATAGTCCAGGCCAGATGTGCTCTCACTTCCTATCCAGAATGGTGTATGCTGCATTCTGAGAACTCTGTTGCACTGGCATCCTTCATTTTTGAGGATATTCTTTGCTGGTGGGGCCCACTAGAAGAAATTGTTACTGACAACAGACCTGCATTTATCCAAGCTCTTGACATCCTTGCTGACTACTATAGTATTCAACATATCCATATTTCCCCTTACAATTCTCAGGCCAATGGTATTGTCAAACACTGCCATTATGATGTCCAGGAGGCCATTGTCAAAACTTTCCAGGGGGGGGAGACTCACTGGCACCTTGCTGCTCACTCAGTCTTCTGGGCTGAGTGGGTCACTATACTCTGGTCCACGGGTTTGTCTCCCTACTTTATAGTCCATGACATTGAGCCTTTGTTCTCATTTGACCTTTCTGAAACCACTTTCCTTGTTCCACCTCCAGATACAGACCCATTGTCACCCACTGGACTAATTGCTTGGAGAGCGGGTCAACTCCAAAAGCATCAAGAAGATCTGGACTCTATTCGGGAACGAGTCTGCAAGGCTTGATTTGAGTCCATCAAGCACTTCAAGGCTGCATTCAAGAACCAGATTAAGGACTTCAATTTCCAGCCAGGAAGCCTTGTACTAGTCCAGAATACACGCATTGAAAAGGAGCTGAACCAGAAAACGAAGTCCAGATATCTGGGACCAATGGTAGTTCTTCACCAGACTACTGGAGAATCCTACATTCTGGCTGAGTTAGACAGTGCAGTCTCTAGACTTCAATATGCTGCCTTCCATCTCATTCCTTACTATCCCTGCTTGTATTCCTCTGTCCCTGTCACTGAACTTACAGGTCTAGAAGACGATGAGTTAGATTGGATTGCAGGAGAAACTGTGGAAGTCCTGGATGACTTAGATGATCCTATAGACCACTTCAAAGAATAGTTCAGACCAGTATCAATAATCTGGACCAGGCTTACCTAGATTTTGACCTCTCAGTTTCATCCCAGGATTAGTCCAGTAATGTATTTCTCCCTCACTCACTCTACTGTTTCATTTAAAAAAAACAAACAAACCACTGAAAAACATAAAACAGACTTTTATTTAGTACATTTCACAATCAAGCCCCATAGTTTTCCAATTTACTCTGTGTCTCCCTCATGTGCATGCTTATTTTGTAAAACTCACACTTCAAACATGTGAGAGACACAGTGCCCATTATGAAAAATACCAAATAACCAGACCACTAGAAATAGATGCAAAAGCTGATTGATGAAGAAAAGTTGAGTGGTACCTCGCCATACAATGAGGATGCAATAGTAAAGGATGCGAAAGAAAACTGAAGAAGAAAAGTTGGGTGGTACCCTGCCAAGACCACTTTGGACTATCCATTTTTCACTTCACTTTTGACTTGAGGCTTTTCATTCCCTTATTTTTGTTTTCACTCTCATATTTCTATTTATTCATTCCAAGTAGACATCCTAATTTTGACTATGTACAGCCAGTCTATGATTAGTCTGACCTGGACTTATGTGCCAATGTCTTCCAACTCAGCAACCAAATTCCCCATTTCCACCATTACCTCCACATGCTCAACTTCCAGCACCTTGATGTTTGCTCTAATCTGATAAAGCTGGGCATGGACAGTGTTCAGGCACAGGGCAAGTTGGCCCTTGGCTGGACACACCAATCCACTCCCAGACTTCTTGGGTGCTGCCTTACCCTTTCCCTTTGTCTTCACAGGAGCCTCCCTCTTTACAACCTCTTCACTCTCAGACTCCCAATCCATGATAATGGAGGTGATCTTGTGGGCACCAGACTTGGCAGACAACCTGGCCAGCCTCTCTATCAGGCCCATGTTAGTCCAGTTCTCCTATACCAAAAACACTCACTCTTGATCTCCACTGAGACTGTGGCCCTCTTGCAAGGCATGCTCCTTTCACTGGCCCAGCTACATGATGACTTGAGGCATTGGCACTGGACACACACTTGACTGGTTTCCTTCTTGTACTGGGATTCCAGATCAGCTTGGATACATGCCACACAAGCCTTCTTGCTGGAGGCTCCTTGGGCAACACACTTTCAAGGGGCAGTCACTTCGGCCTCCAATTCACCCTTGTCATGCTGAGACCAGTTGCACTTAGATAAATGAGTTTAGTTTCTAAAAGATAAGTGTACAGACACTCACCTTTAACCCAGACAAAGCCAGAGACTGTGCATCCTGTGACTCTGCATGCATCTCAGCCACCAGGTCCATTTTAGTTGCCACCTCCACCTCCATTGCCGAGTCTTGAGTAGTCAGCATTGGCTTGTCTTGCACTGCCTCCTTGGCCTTGAATCATGCAGCCCAATTGGCACAGGACACTTCTGCCCCAATAATGGCCACCATGACCTCTTCATCCAACTCAGTATCAAGACTGATCTTGTTGGCCTCAGCATGCATGGCCTCCCAAGTGTCCTACCCAAGCCTAAGTGGGTGCCAGAAAGGAGCCAGGAAGACTTACCATAGCACCCCTGAATTCTACCATCCACATTCAGGCTTCTTTCTCCAAGTCATTGTGATTATCCAGCATGGTCTTCACTATAGCCAGAGTGCATTTGGTGGTGTCCTTGAATTTCTTCCATATTGGTTGCTGGTGAGCATTTCCAGTCTTGGTCATAGCACAATATTTGTCTATCCAGGATTGGAATTGGCTGGTGGGCATGATGAGAGCAGATGGAGGGAGATGAAGATGGCATAACAAAGACAGCACCCCTTGCCCAAGTCACCACCACTTGTTGAGTGTGACTTCCCATGGTCACATGACCTGCCTGGGGACAGTCAGAAGCTAAGTCCCCTGCAGATGTAGAGATTGGTATGTCTCTATGGTTATACAACACTTACTTTACCCCTTTTCATTGCTTTCCATCTTTTCCAGTCAATTCATTACCTACTAGAATAGTCCAGTCAGACTATTTAGTCTTCTACTGACTGGCTGAACTACTTGGACTTCTATTGACCATGTGTCTGACTTATTGCCAATTGGACATATTGGACCCATAATAGTCTCAACCCCTTAATATAGAGCTTCTTTTGGACAAGTAGCTAGGGTTTGGGCATATCCAAACTATAAAAATTTGTACTTGTCATTCTGCAATGGCAGCTACCATTTTGGCTCACATCATGCACTGCTTGGGACCATCTCCCTCTACTGTTTTACTGTTTTCTGCACCATCTTACTTGACTGAACTGCCAGTTCTTACAAATCATCCTGCTATCCACAACCAGTCCTCTGTCCTTTCATTTTCCAGACTCTCACTGGACTTCCTGGTATGTGCCAGACTTTACTGTTGGACTTACTCTTTGCTCTAGAGTCCCTTTGGGGCAAACACATTTGCTCCCCCCCTTTTTACTCAGACACTCCCTGGTGGCCAGGACTAGCTGGTATCTTACCTACCAGTTCACTCACCCACTCTTTCGTCTCTTCAACTGGAGCCCACTGTGAGGAACTCTGAAAAGGGTTCCAGACAAAGTCTTAGGCTGACACCACACTGCTTAGAAATAGAAAATTTACTCACAGAGTTCTGGAACCTTGAAATCTCAGACAGCTCTGAATTTTTCAGACAAGTGTCTCCTAACAACAAGCAGCATAATTATTTGACCCTTCCCAAGATCTCCTCTTTAGGAAGCATCTTACCATCAGAAGGAGACATAGTTTTTGTAACCAAAGAGGACGACCATTCCAATTGGCCAGTGCACACTCACCCCTGTCCTAGTTTCTCTTTTCCATCAGGGGACACACAGCCACCAGAGCCTATACCTGCTATTAGCACTGCAGGGTCTGATCACCTCAAAAGTGAGGAAGTTTTTGCCAATGAAGTGAGCTTCAGATGTCTAGTCCCTGGAGCATTTATATATTCAACTCCCTGGGCTGCAGGGGGGCAACAAATCAGATGACCCTTGAGAAAAGACCAGCCTTCACCTTGCACTCCTGAGTTGCCACTTACTCCCCTCTCATCTTCATTGTCCACTTCTCTCTCTTACCTTCTCTGCCCATCTCCATTAATATCAAATTTTCTGGACTATGGAGGTCCAGACTGGTCTACTGTGACACCAGCCACCAATGTCCCTAGACAACCTCTTGTCCAGCCACAACTTCCTCCTCCTCCTCCTCCAACTTGAACCAACCAGACCCTGCTTCTGCTCAACCTGAAATGACCTCGGGTGCTAGGCACTAGGAGGTGTGGAGCAAAGTGAAGCGAAAGCAAGGTGAAGTGGAACAGTGAGTCAATCTCCTAATATGCAGGTGCCTTGTGAGGGAAGACCCAAGAAAAATTGATTGGGGCTCCAATATAATACAGGCGGTCTTATATACTACTACAGAATGGGTTCAAGCGGAGCCTAAAGTAGGTAAGGACAGGTGTAGATATTAAATAGGGAAGTGCAAGACGGAAACTGGCCTGGTCCATGCAAGTGGGGCAATGCTGCGGGCTAAATGCTACTGGAGTGGGAAAGAATGGTGCAATATGGTGCCATAGCAGGTTTAGTGCTATTGGAGTGGGAAAGAATGGCATACTATGGCATGCTAGCAGGAGTATTGCTATTGGGATGAGAGTGAGTGGTGTGTGATGGCACCATAGCGGCTGCAGATTGCCTAAGTGCTGCAGCTGGGATTAGTATCTGGGTAATCGGGTCTTTACTCTACCATGGTCTGGTGCCCAGAATGCTGTGGGTACTAAGCTGGCCAGTGTGGGAAACAGGACTCAGGCAGTACCGAGTTGCAGCTCTGTGGTGTGGAAAGGTGCAACCAAAGAAGGAAATGTAGGAAAGAAAGGAACATAGTGTAGCTGTGAGCATAACACATCCCCCTCCTTAAGGCCCAGATTCCAGATGGGCAGAAGGGAAAAGAGCATGAATGGCAGAGTGAGAGATGGGACAAGGGGTGGAAGGGTGGGCATGGTGAAGGTGGCAAGGGCATCAGGAGCATTAGCAAGGTTGGAGCAGGGTTCCCACATACGCTTGGAAATATCATACCCTTTCCAATGTACCAGATACTGGAGGCTGTGGCCAGCCAAGCAGGAGTCGACAATGTACTCAACCTCATATTCAAGGGTAGCAGGGTCAGCAGCCAGAGAAGAGGGATTGGGGAGAGGGGGGTGTTGACCAGGAAGTGGGGCGATGAAGGGCTTCACCTGCAAGACATTGAGGACAGGGTGAATACAATAGGAGGAAGGGAGGTTGAGGCGAACAGCATTGGGGCCGATGAGGCCGAGGATGGAGAAGGGGCCAATCCAGCAATCTAGGAGTTTTTGGGAGCCTGGAAAAGAGAGATGCTCGGTGGAGAGCCAAACCTTATCCCCAATGGCATAGGAGGGGGTCAGAGAACATTTGCCAGTGGTTGCTCACTTCATTGTGTCTTGCAAGGCCCGGAGGCATTCCTGAGCTTCCACCAGATGGTTGGCATACTGGTTAGCAAGGTTATTGGCAGTGGGAGACTGGGTTACTGTGGGTTCAATCTCCAAAACTGGGGCATAGGTGTGGGTAAGCTGGAAGGGGGATTTTCCAGATGTGGAGGAAACATGGGCATTGATGGTGAACTGGGCGAGGGGGAGCCAATCACTCCAGGAATTGGGGTGGTCCATGCAGTAGGTGCAGAGGTATTGGCCCACTTCCTGATTCATGCATTCAGTCTGTCCATCGGTTTGGGGGTGGTAGGCAGTGGAGAGGCGCTGGGAGATCTGGAGTTGTTGGCATAGATTGGTCATGAGCCGCAATGCGAATTGTGGACCTTGATCCAAGACGATGGTCTTTGGGAGGCCATGGTGCTTTCAGACATGGTGCAGATAGATGGTGGCAAGGTTGAGGAACATACAAGTGGAATCACAGGGGACAAGCTCAACCGCTTTGGAGAAGCAGTTGACAACGGTGAGTATCACTGTATATGAGTTGGAGAGAGGGAGCCCAGTGATAAAGTCCACAGAGATGTCTTGCCAGGAACCCAAAGGTACTAGTAGGGGCTGAAGAGGCCTGGCAGGTGGCTTGTTAGATGGTTTCACCTGGGCGCACCTTGGGCATCTCTTCATGTAGTCGGTGGTGTTCATGGCCAGAGAGGGCCAGTCATAGTGTTGCCACAGCAGCTCGGTAGTTCATGCAATCCTGGGATGTCCCACTACTGGGGTGTCATGGTGTAGATGGAGTACCTTGGGTCGGCAGGCTGGAGGAACATATACCTTACCATCCTTCATCCTGCACCCATCCTGAATATGGTATCCTTGGCCCTCTAGCCTCTTCTGCACCGGATGGGGGAGCTTGATTGTCTCATGTGAGATCTGATCAGTTAGGCGGTCACCAGAATGGTGGAGCACCATTGCTTCCTCTGTTGTGGTCTCTTGTTCCTTTGTGGGCCCATCTGTCTCCCTAGTCTGTCATACCTGTATCTGCTCAGGGGGTATTACCACTATGTTGTGGTTGTCCTCTGCATCCCCTACTGCCAGATCTTCTCTCCTGGACAGCACATTGGCTTTGCCCATAGTTGACCCAGGTTTATGGCACCATTTGAAATTGAAGTGGGAGAGATACTGGGCCCACCAGGCTTGTCTCCGGTTGAGGTTCTGCCATGTCATGAACCAGGTGAGATTCTGATGGTTGTTCCACACCTCAAACTGCTGCATGGCCCCTTCCAGGTAGTGTCTCCAGTCTTCCAATCCTCAAATCACACTTAGCATCTCCTTGTCTGCTATGGGGTAATTCCGCTCTTCTGGTGTCATTGTGTGCAAGGCATAGGCTATGGGATGCCACTTCTCGTCTTCTTCTACCAGGAGTACCCCTCTGGTTGCATAGAAGGAGGCATCACATTCAAGCTGATACTTCTTGTTATGGTCTGGGTAGGCTAGGACTGGGGCTGTGGTGAAAGATTCTTTAAGACAGTCAAAGGCCTCTTGGCGCTTGTCGGTCCAGCAGAAGGGTTCATCTTTGTGGGTGAGGTTGTGGAGTGGTCTGGCAATCTATGCAAAGTCCTATATGAAGTGCCAATAGAAGTTGGCCATATCCAAAAAGGCCCAGACTCCTTGAACATTGACCAGTACCGGCCATTCTTTTATGGTGGTGACTTTGCTTGGGTCCATGCTTACCCCATTTATCCCTACAATCATCCCTAGAAACTCCAACTCCTGTACCCCGAAGGTACACTTCTTGGGTTTGACAAAGAGGTCATTCTCTTCTAGCCACTTCAGAACCTCAAGGACTATCTTTTCATGAGCTCAATGATCATTCATGGGGGTAAATATCAGGAGGTCATTGATGTACACCATGATGTTTTTGGCCATGTTGGCGAAGATGTCATTCATCATGGTTTGGAAGGTCACTGGTGAGTTGCAGAGGCCAAAGAACATAACTAGGGGCTCGAAAGCCCCTTGGTGGCAGGTGAACGTGGCCTTCCATTCATCTTCTTCCTTGATCCAGACATTGTTATACCCCCACCAAAGGTCCATCTTTGTAAAAAGGTGGGCAGAGCAGAGTTTGTTGACTAGCTGGGCAATGAGTGGGAGTGGGTAATTGTTGTGCACTGTGTGTTTATTGAGGTACCTGTAATCCTGTACCATGTGCTTTCATCCATCCTTCTTAGGGACAAAGAAGACTGGGGATGTCTGTTCAGACTTGGAGGGGCGGATATATTCCTTTGCCAGCTGCTCATCAATGAAGTCATCTACTTCCTTCTGCTCCTGTGGACTAAGAGGAATGTTGTGGCCTTTTTGGGGAACAAAGGTGTCTTTCAGCTCAATGGCATGGTCCCAGGGCTTTTGAATCAGCATCTGCTCAGACTCCTTCTGCTCAAAGGTCTTGAGGTAGCGGTGGTACACCGGGGGTACTAACTCCTGCAGAGCTTTTCCTTTTTGCTTTTGTCCAGTACCCCATTGCTCCTCAGCAACCTGAATCTCCTGTTCTTCTGCTCAGCAGATGACCCTCGATACTCCAGAGTAGTTGCACAGTTCTGGACACTCAGGTAGCGTGACCAAACCGGTTTTCCAGTTGATACGTGGATTATGCTCCTTTAGCCACATATATCCTAGGATCAGATCCTTGCTTCCTAAATCCGTTACCTCAACCCAGGTTTTCTCCACATGGCCCTGATATTCTAGTAGAACGGTGGCCACATGGGTTACCAGACCTGCTTTGTTCAGGCTTCCATCAGTGTTGTAGACATATATGGGCTGGGGAAGTTCCTCAGTAGGGATATGGTTCTGGTGGATGTACTCTTGGTGTATAAAGGAGGATTGGGCACCACTGTCGAGCAGGGTGGACGCCGGTATGAAGTCACCAGACTGCGTCTTGATTTGCACTTGCATGAGGATTTCCTTGTGTTTCTGCTGCCCTAGGATGTATATTTGTGGGGGGGGTGTCAGGGTTTGTTTGTGCACGTGAGGGGGTGTATATTTAGAGGAATTAAGCATGGCTTTTGGTTCATGGTTGCCGCCAAGCTGCTTGGGAGCAGGCTCCTCTAGACCGGGCAATCTAAGGGGAATACACCATTCTCAGTCTTTAGAGATGATAACATGGGTGATAGGGGCATGCTTGGTTGGAATCTTACTGGCCTTTGGAACACCTGATGCGTTCCTTAGGCCCTGCCTTTTCCCTTCATCTGGGATCCTTCAATTGAAAAATCCAAACCTATCTCCAGGTTGTTTTTTCTGCATATCTCTTCTGCCAATTCAGCAATTCTTACCAGGGCTTCTGAGCCCATGGGTTCCTCATCTTCTGCTAGCAGTATCCTCCACAGTGTTTTCCTTTTGGTGCAATAAGCACTGTGCCCACCATGAACAAACTTACAGGCTGGGCATTGATTGATCTTGGGTTTGTGGCATTCTCTGATCCTATGGCCAGTTTGTTTGCAATTGAAGCACTTGGCATGGGCATCACTGCTTGGGAGGGCATATACATCTTCTTCAAGGTTCTCCTATGCTAGCCCTCGACTGCTAATCCTCGCAGGGGCCTTCCTTTTGTACCCCCTTATGAAACCAAGCGCTTCTATCGCACATCCAGTTTTCCTGATGCAATCCAAATAGAGTGCCAGCTTGTCCTGGCACTGGCCTTCCTTGAAGATCTGTAATATGATGTGCCGGGCCATGTTTTGTTCCAAGAGCTGGACGGCATGGGTGTCATCGATCTGTGCTTGCTGATATAGGGCCTCCCAACAGACTAGGTAGTTGTCAGTCTGCATGTTCTGCTGTTTGAACCCCTCCAGCTGTCGGCATGCCCAATCCTTCTGATTTGCGGCACAGAAGAGTCCTTTGATCTTGGCCTCGCAGTCCTTCCACAGATATGCATTTCCTCAGGCTAGACAGGTTTGTGCAAAGGGGCTGGCTTTGGGTCCTTTGAGCTGGGACAAAACTGCCATGACCGCCTTGTAGCTACCGGCAAGGGCGACATGTGCATTGACGCAGAGCCAAGCCTTTATTTTGGC
>JBBPTI010000277.1:0-17195 GCA_038093995.1 Tylopilus aff. callainus | reverse complement strand
TATAGGCGTGTGACCGGGTGGCGGCATAAGGCGCCATTGCAACTGCAGATTGCCTAAGTGCTGCGGTGCGGCATCAGTAGCCAGGTAACCGGGTCTTTACTCTACCGTAGTCCGGTGCCTGGATGCTGTGGCTACTGTGCTTACCGGTGTGGGAACAAGACTCAGGCAAGACCGAGTCGCAGCGCTGTGGCGTGGGTCAAAGTGGCTAAAGAAGACAATGAAGGAAAGAGTGGAACGTAGCGTAGCCATGAGCATTACAAGCAGCCAGTCAATAGCCTTCAAGACCCTAGTGGTGTAGCGGCATTGCAGGTGTAGAGCTGTAGTGCTAGCAACTACTACCTTTCGGAGGTAGGGTTGCTATGTGCCACCACCCATCAATGATAGACTGGGGTCTAGGAGGGTAGCAGCTGGGGTTTATATACTGTACAGGTGTTTGTAGGTATTTGTATACTATTACTACATATGGTCCATTGAGGGCCAGCTTGGTTACCATGTATGGTCTGTGGAGTTCATAGGTCTCTGTGGGTCAAAGAGGGTCTTGGTCCGTGCATGCAGGGCTATGCTTGGGGCTGTGTGGGGCAGTGTGCAGCTATGCGGGGTGGTACAGTGTAAGATGTAGGCTGTGGTGTGGGTGAATGGCTATTGGTCATAAGTTTGTATGAGTTATGCTGGTGTCTATGCGCAAGTATCGCTATAGGCTGAGGTATGAGGGCTATGTGATGGTGAGCAATTGCATGACTATGGCAGAATGTGGCGTGATGCGGGACTGCGGAGCAGGACCGGGAGGTATGGAGTGCCGAAGGTGGTGTCAGGGCTAAGGGTTGCGATGCAGTGATGTACTGTGGGCGAGTTCATAGGGCGAGCCATTGCAGGAGCCTTATTCATGCGGTGCGAGCTGTGCTTAGTGCATGTGCCGGGCGACTGCGAGGGAGTCCAGAGTCTATGTCTTAAAGAGGGTGCTGTTATCTAATAGTGCTGGGGTCTGCCAGTGGAAGCCAGTGTCTAGGCCGAGACACGAGGGCTGTGCCGAGTGGCTGTGTGAGGGGTCTGGATCATATCACGTGCAGGGTCATGTGACTGGTGTGAGACTGTGCCGCGAGGCATTGCTAATAGATCATGTATCATCTGGTGACTGTGGGACTGGGGTCATGTGCAGGGAGCTGTAGTGGAGACAGAGGTGAGTGGTGGGTTATAGGGTGACGAGGGATGAGGGGCACTATATCGTAGGGCATTGTAGGGGACTGGAACTGTAGCGAGGGAGTGCGAGTGACTGAGCTAAGGGCCAAAGAGAGGAAAAAGTGTAATGTGGGCCTGTGCATAGCATTGAGTATGGCGTGATCATAACACCCATGAACTCTGCAGACCATATACAGTAACAAAGCTGGCCCTTGATGGACCATATGTAGTAATAGTGTACAAATAGATACAAACCCTGTAACAATATATAAACCCCCACCACTACCCTCCAAACCCTCAGTCTATCATTGATGGATAGTGGCCACTAGCACTTAGGCCTTACATCCACAATGCTGCTACACCACTAGGGTCTTGGAGGTTATCAATGGGCTGCTGTATAAATACCCATTGCCTCCCCCATTTCCATTGTATGACTAGTAAGACCTTGACAGCAAGACTTCCCTTGAAGACACATTGCAACTCTTACCATTGCCACTGGCATTCACCACTACTAGCCCTAGGCTTGACAGCTCAGGCTCGAGTTGTTTCATTATGATAGACTCACTTCTTTCACTGTGGCCCTCGATGTCACCTTGAAAGCCAGGACCAACATCATACTCAACCAGACACTATGACAGTATGGACAGAGAGAGTTATCAAGTGTTACTTGCAGAGAGCGAGATAGATGGGTTAGTTCCTATTTGCTCAATGACATTAATGATCACAACAGAGTCATGGATGACAGGTGCAAGATCTGCTGCTGGATTGCATCAAAATGGAATGCTTGATCACCAGACACCCTACAGCTCCATTTATGACCAGTACTAGTAAACCACAGGTTGACAGCTCCAGCAAGTTCTTGTGCCAGATTGCACAAGGTGTCCACAGACCTTTATGACAACAACACCCCTTATCACTGCAGACCACAGCCAATGCAGGCTTGAGGCCCTCTGCCCAAGGCATTGTATTGGGATCACTATCAATGCGACATACCCTACACCATCAGTATATGGCAGCTCTAGTCTGACAACTGACACAAGGCTTTGAGGCTCTTCACTGGGAGCATTATAACTGGAATCCCCTCAGACAAATCACTAGATGATATTACATCATTTGCCCTCAGCCCAGGCAGGATAACCAGGACACTCAACTGAATACACAGGGCACACCTTAGGGACCCAACAGCATAGTATACCAGAGAGTCTACTCTCACTAGCAGCATACGACTGCTTGATGCTAACTGACATGATGCCCATCACTAGTCTACCCATTGATTGGCCATTCATCAAGGAAGGATATAGTACCACTGAACTAACCCACAATAAGCAGTAGACTTTGAATCACCACCCTTATGCCCTTGGCACAGCATTAAACTACCTCACAGCATTAGGAAATGCAATCCTAGTGTGTTACAATCATTCTTATGCCCTTAGCATGGCAGAAACTGCCTTGAACCAAGATCGCTGGATTAATCCAGGATCATGTTAGACAAAATATGCTACAGGATTAGCCCTTCCCCTAAGAAAAAGAGCAATGTGAAACAACCTTGGGCACTAAGTACCTTTGGCTGCATAGCAGAGGATGTACGAAAGTGTATGAAAAGGGTAGTGTGAGTCAAACTTCTAGTAAAGTGGGTGCCTTGTGAGGGAAGACCCAAGAAGAATCAATTGGAGTTCCGACAATTACATGGGGGAGTTTATATACTACTAACTACCTAGGTTGGAACTCTGCCTGAAATGTGTAAGGGCCAGCCAGGTTACTAAGTATGGAAATGTGAGACAGAAACTGACCTGGTCCATGTGAGAGGGGCAATGCTGAGGGGTTTTGGCTATTGGTGTGGGATAGGATGGCGAGCAGTGGTACAATAGCAGGAGTTTTGCGATTGGAGGAAAAAGGAAATAAGAGAATTGTATGATATGCTGGGGTAATGCTATTGGCATGGGACCAGAGTGTGCAAGTATGGTGAGCAATGGTGTCATCCACAGTTGCTATGGTGTCAGCTGCTTAGGTAAAAGGGGCTTTGTGCTACCTTGGTCAGGTGCCCTAATGCTGTATGAAACAACTCGAAGCCTAAGCTGTCAAGCCTAGGGCTAGTAGTGGTGAATGCTGGTAAGCGATGGTGAGAGTTGCAACATGTCTTCAAGGGGAGCCTTGCTGTCATGGGCCTTACTGGTCATATGTGATAAGCAGGGAAGGCAATGGCATTTAATACAGCAGCCAGTCGATAGCCTTCAAGACCCTAGTGGTGTAGCGGCATTGCAGGTGTAGAGCTGTAGTGCTAGCAACTACTACCTTTCGGAGGTAGGGTTGCTATGTGCCACCACCCATCAATGATAGACTGGGGTTTAGGAGGGTAGCAGCTGGGGTTTATATACTGTACAGGTGTTTGTAGGTATTTGTATACTATTACTACATATGGTCCGTCGAGGGCCAGCTTGGTTACCATATATAGTCTGTGGAGTTCATAGGTCTCTGTGGGTCAAAGAGGATCTTGGTCTGTGTGAGCAGGACTATGCTTGGGGCAGTGCAGGGCAGTGTGTGGCTATGCGGGGTGGTACAGTGTAAGATGTAGGCTGTGGTGTGGGTGAATGGCTATTGGTCATGAGTCTGTATGAGTCATGCTGGTGTCTATGTGCAAGTATCGCTATAGGCTGAGGTACAAGGGCTATGTGATGGTGAGCAATTGCATGACTATGGCAGAATGTGGCGTGATGCAGGACTGCGGAGCAGGACTGGGAGGTGTGGAGTGCCAAAGGTGGTGTCAGGGCTGAGGGTTGCGACATGGTAACATACTGTGGGCAAGTTCAAAGGGCAAGCCATTGCAGGAGCCTTATCCATGCGGTGCAAGCCGTGGTTAGTGCAGGTGCTGGGCAACTGCAAGGGAGTCCAGGGTCTATGTCTCAAAGGGGGTGCCGTTATCTAGTAGTGCTGGGGTCTGCTGGTGGAAGCCAGTGTCTAGGCTGAGGCATGAGGGCTGTGTGAGGGGTCTGGATCGTATCATGTGCAGGGTCATGTGACTGGTGCGAGACTGTGCCGCGAGGCATCGCTAATAGATCATGTATCATCAGGTGACCGTGGGACTGAGGTCACGTGCAGGGAGCCGTAGTGGAGACAGAGGCGAGCGGCGGATGATAGGGCAACAAGGGCCGGGGAGCACTATATCATAGGGCATTGTAGGGGACTGGAACTGTAGTGAGGGAGTGCGAGCGACTGAGCTAAGGGCCAAAGAGAGGAAAAAGCATAATGCGGGCCTGTGCGTAGCATCGAGTACAGTGTGATTGTAACACTGTAAGCCTATGCTGAGGTAGTGTGGAAGTGAGGGCAGATGTTACTGAGTTGCAGCATTGTGGTGTGAGTACCTATGCCTAAAGAAGGGAGTGTAGGGAAAGAAGGAGCAAAAGTGTAGTGCTGGAGGCATGAAGCATAACACAACGAAAAAGACCAACCCTAATTGAAAGCCTGGCCAGGAGTAATGTAACGCTCACGGCTACGCTACGTTCCCTTCATTCCTAGATTTCCTTCTTTAGCCCCTTTGACCCATGCCACAGCACCGCGACTCAGTATTGCCTGAGTCCCTTTCCCACACCGGTAAGCACAGTAGCCGCAGTATCCAGGCACTGGACTATGGTGGGGTAAAGACCCAGTTACCCGGCTACTGATGCCGCACCGCAGTACTTAGGCAATCCGCAGTAGCAATGGCACCATATGTCACCACCCGGTCTCACGCCTATAGCAATACCCGCACATCGCACGCCATAGCACGCCATCCATTCTCACACCAATAGCGATACTCCCGCTATTGCGCCATAGTATGCCATCCATTCTTACTCCAATGGCATTAACCTTGCGATGGCGCCATTGCTCACCACCCTTTCCCACTCCAGTAGCGTTTAGCCTGCAACACCGCCCCTCTCACACGGACCAGGCCAGTTTCTGCTTCGCACTTCCGTATTTAGTAACCATGCCTGCCCTTAGCTAGTTTAGGCTCTGCTTGAATTGGTTCTGTAGTAGTATATAAGACCGCCTGTAAATTATCGGAGCCCCAATCAATTCTTCTTGGGTCTTCCCTCACAAGGCACCTGCTTATAAGGAGTTTGATCCACCTTTCCGTTTCGCTTCACTTCACTACTCGTCCCCTTGTGCCTAGCACCTGGGACATTGTCTTGCTCATTCCACTCAACACCTCCTTGCCTTTGTGCCTGAGGTTGTTTCAAGTAATACCCTGAGATGGGATACTCTGCTTCTTACCAAACTATAAGAAGAATGGTGACACACCAGTCACACCTGCATGTGTGCACAAACTGCATCTCTTTCCTTTTAGAACACTGAACTCAATCCCTGAAGGATGGTCACTGCAACCTTCCATCCCTAGGACTGTGACACACCCACCAAAGTGCAGAAGCAGGCTTGATCCCTTTTTGTTTCACAGGTAGCTTCTGGGATCAAGATCCCCTCAGTAGCAGGCTACCTTTCTTCCATTGATCATACCAGTGCCCATGCACACTATCTACTGGACTCTACTTCCATAAACTAATCCCACCACTAGAGAACTGCAGGATCACTACTGATGTTGCCCACCTCCAGTTATCAGCACCTTTACAGGATGAAGACCAATGCCTTATTTATCAGGCCTCAGATGCTGTTATGACCTTGCTTGTGCCCCTATTTTTCGCCCCTATCTTCTACCCCTATCTCAGCCCTGGTATGCTATTTGGCCTGCTTGCTAACAGCATTCATATGCCACATGATGGCAGCGCCAAGCTGTGACTACCTTAGTAAGCAGTCCAGTTCCCTTGCACAGCCCCATGATGTTGTCATCACATCATATCATGCCACTATGGCACCATTGCATGACATCAGTGCCTGAGCTGTGCAAGGCAGTATAGTAACTCCCCATGACTTACCCTCAGCCAGTAGCATAATCTGCGCATTCACACTCCTGCCCTAAAGTACTCCATACATAGTAATAGTTGACAAACATGTACAAACCCCTGTAACAGTATATAAGGCTGGCAATTCAGCCCCAAGATCCTTATTTGAGTTATCTTGGATTTTCCCCTTAGTCCTCAGTCAACACCTGGGCCCCACTAGCTCTAGTCACTTCCATTCCTGTTCACTAGCCCTGCTGCTCACTACCCTTTAACTAAGGGTTGTTTCATTATAACTTGAATCCTTTTTGCTTCGCCATTGCTGCTGCCACCCCGAAGCCCACCACCCCATTATCAGTAGTGAGCTCTGCAAAGTTGTTGGCCATCATTACTGACAGCCCTTTGCCCCAGTGAACACAGACCAGATCATTGCCCTGCATCCTGAGTATGCAGTCAATGTTGCCACCCTCGCCACCAGTGCCCACCTCTTTTTAGAGGAATACTCACAAATTTTCTCACAGGTTTTTGGCCCCACCTTTACCACTGCCCTAAGAGAAAGGAGGTTAGCAGGGGAGTACAGAGAAGTAAAGAAAGAAGAGGAGGAGGAGTTAGTACTACCATCATCCCTGTTACTGTTATGTTTCATGCCTTTAGCACTACACTTCCGCTCCATCTTTCCCTACACTCCCTTCTTTAGGCATAGATACCCACACCATGGAGCCATGACTTGGTAGCATTCGCCCTTGCTCCCACACCACCTCAGCATAGGCTTACAGCATAAGGGCACCTGACCAAGGTAGCACAAAGCCCCTTTTACCTAAGCAGCTGACACCACAGTGACTGCGGATTGTGCCATCGCTTGCCATATCTGCGCACTCGAATCTCATGCCAATGGTGTTATCCCTGCATATCATACGATTCCCTTATTTCCTTTTTTCCCCAATCACAGAACTCCCACTATTGTGCCATCACCCGCCACCTTATCCCACGCCAATAGCAGATACCCCTTAGTACAGCCCTGCTCACACAGACTAGGCCAGTTTTCGTCTTGCATTTCCATACTTAGTAACCTGGCCTGCCCTGATGTTATTCAGATGGAGTTCCAACTTAGGTAGCTAGCAGTATATAACCCCCCTCTGTAATTATCAGAACTCCAATCGATTCTTTTTGGGTCTTTTCTCACAAGGCACCCAGTTATAAGAAGTTCGACTCAGCACTTACCTTTTTGTACACTTTCATACACCCTCTGCTATGCAGCCAAAGGTACTCAAGTGCCCAAGGTTGTTTCAGTTACGACCTCACCCACACACCTACCTTTTTCCCCTATCTTTCACCCCTATTCTAGTCCTGGTATGCAATCCAGCCTGCATACTAACAGCATTCACATGCCACATGATGGCAGTGCCAAGATGTGATTACCTTAGTAAGCAGTCCAGACCCTCTTGCACAGCCCTATGACATCATCATCATGCCATCTCACACCATTATGGCATCATCTCACATCATCAGTGCCCAGGCTGCACAAGGCAGTGTCATGACTCTCCATGACTCACCTTCAGCCAATGGCACAATCCATGCTCTCTCACCCCTGCCCTAGAGTATCCCACACATAGTAATAATGTGCAAACATGTACAAACCCCTGTAATAGTATATAAGGCTGGCAATTCAGCCCCAAGATCCTTATTCGAGTTATCTTGGGTTTTCCCCTTAGTCCTCAGTCGATGCCTGGGTTCCCACTAGCTCTTGTCATCCCCATCACTCTTCACTGTCACACAGCTCACTACACAGCCCCACCTAAGGGTTGTATCACCCTGTTAAAAGATGTAGCCACATTAGAACAGACCATCTCTAATCTCAATAGTGCTGCTGCTGCAGAAGGGAAGGCAACTGGAAAGGTAGAAGTATTTGCCAATTCCAGAGATTACAAAGGATCCATTGCAAAGTTTGAAGAGTGGTGGGCCAAGATTAAAGCATGGCTCCACCCTAACTGCTTCATTATCCTCCCAAAGAGCTATGAAGCTATAACCATGGTTCTATCTTAACTAAAGGGCCCAAAGGCAGGACTATTCACACAAACATGCCTTCGTTGCAGCCAAGGATACACCTGGGATGAGTTAGTCCAGGAAATGGAAAGTTTCTTCTGCTCCATCAATCAGAAGGACTGGACTGTCACACAACTTGAACAACTCTGACAAGGAACTCTTTGGACTGACAACTTCTTAGTCTGGTGGGAAGCCTTATACCAGATGGCCGAAATCAATGACAGCCATGCTATCCATCTTCTCGAACAGAACATGGCCCAATACATTATCCTCCAGATCTTCAAAGAAGGAGCATGGAAGTCCACCCCTGCAAACTATCTTCAGAACATCTGGGATGTAGGATGTGTGATGGAGGCTCTCACATTCATCAGGGGATGTGGACCAAGTTTTCAACCACAGGATGACTGAATGAAGGTAGATTGGTTTGAAGAAGCAGATGAAGAAGAAGTTTTCACAATAAAGGGATCCCCTGGAAAGTGTTTCAACTGCCAAGGTACCAGGCATATGGCCTGCAACTGTAAGAAGCTGAAGAAGCAATGCTCAGAGTGCCACTTTCACAGAGGAGGACACCAGTTTAATTGCTGGAAACAGCAGGTAAGAAAGATTGCCTTAGCCAAAGAGGAAGTGCATGCTGTGCCAGTAGAAGAACAGGATTTTCCCAATGCTGGAAAGGAGCAGAAGGGAAAAGGCAAAGCCTAGGAGACAATCTGGGTGTCTCTTGGGCTAGTAATGACTCTCTCTTGGTGGAACTAACAAAACTTGTAACTATGCTAACCAGTTTAATATCTAACACAGCTGGTCTAGGGGGGTCTCCTAGTGAGCCCGGCAGGGACCAAGATACTAAACCTGTGCTTGATTCCCCTGAATCCACCAATGAAACCCCAGAACTGTTTAAACTATACACCAGGGTAATACACAAAGGAAAAGAAATCAAGCTGACTATATGTGTCAAGCCCTCTACTGAAAGCAGATATGTTGCAGCAACAGTGCTCATTGACAGTGGCGCAAATCTAATGCTCATTAACCAAAGCTTCATGGACAGGCACCAAATTCCCACTCTAACTGCTTGTAGGACCATCATTGTGTATAACACTGATGGATCAGAAAATGCGGGTGGAAGAATTATGGAAGAAGTAGAAACATACTGCAACATTAATGGACATCGCGAATTACTACAAGTGTATGTATCCAACATCAGAAGTAATGACATAATCCTAGGCTACCCCTGGTTATGGAAGCACAACCCCTCTATTAACTGAAAGACTGGCCAAATCCAATTCAAGGAGTGTCTGGAAATGTGCAATTATGAGTGTACATGCTGACATGGACATGAACAAGAAATGGCAGAGATCACCCATGCAGAGGAGAGAAGTAGGGAAAAGGAAGGACAGTATCACCCCATCACAGAAAACCCCCTTGCCTTGGTCCCCCACTGTTACCATCAGTATGGCTGAGTCTTCTCCCAAAAGAAGTCAGAAAGGATGCCATTATGGAAATCCTGGGATTATGCAATCAAGTTAAAAGAGATGTTTAAACCAAAGAAAGGGCACATTATCCCACTAAGCCCAAAAGAGCAAGAAGAGGTGGAGGCATTTGTGGATGATCAGCTATGGAAAGGGTATATTCACCCATCAAAATCAGAACAGACTTCCCCTGTGTTCTTTGTGCCAAAGAAAGATGGTCACAAAAGGATGGTCCAAGACTACCACTACCTCAATGAGCATACAGTGCAGAACAACTACCCTCTCCCCCTTATCTCTCAGCTCATTGACAAACTCAAAGGTGCCAAGCTATTTACCAAAATGGATCTCTGATGGGGGTATAATAATGTGTGAATAAGAGAAGGAGATGAGTGGAAAGCAGTGTTTATGTACCATAAGGGCACCTACAAACCCACAGTGATGTTCTTTGGGCTATGCAACTCCCTGGCCACTTTCCAAACAATGATGAACAATCTCTTCCATGACATGGCCAATGTTGTCATGTACATCAATGACCTCCTCATCTTCTCCCCTACTGATGACTGCCAAGCCCACAAGTGGTTAGTTAAAGAAGTGCTGGACTGACTAGAAAGGAATGATCTCTTTATAAAACCCAAGAAGTGCACGTTCTCCATTAAAGAAGTTGAATTCCTTGGGATGATCATTAGCCCAGAAGGAATCACCATGGATTCCACAAAAGTAAAGGCTGTGGTAGATTGGCCCACTCCAACCATGCTCCGACAGACATGGACCTTCTTAGGTCTGGTCAACTTCTATTGACACTTCATCCAAAATTATGCAAAAATTGCCCAACCCTTACATGACCTCACAAAGAAGGAGGTAACCTTTGAATGGATGAACAAATGCAGGGAGGCTTTCAAAGAGCTAAAAGGAAAATTCACCACAGCCCCTGTTCTCACCTATCCTAACAACAATTGCCATTATCAGCTAGAGAGCAATGCCAGTAACTATGCAGTATGTGCTATGCTATCTGTCGAAAAAGAAGGATGATGGCACCCAGTGAAACAACCCTTAGGTGGGGCTGGTAGTGAGCTGTATGACAGCGGGTAGCAAAATGTAACTAGAGCTAGTGGGAACCCAGGCGTCGACCAAGGACTAAGAGGAAAACCCAAGATAACTTGAATGAGGATCTTGGGGCTGAATTCGCCAGCCTTATATATGGTTACAGGGTGTTTGGTCATGTATGTACACTATTACTACATGTGGGTACTTCAGGGCAGATGTGGGAGTGCAGGTGTTATGCTACTGGCTGGGGACAAGTCATGGGGAGTTACTGCACTGCCTTGTGCAGCCTGGGCACTGATGATGCAAGATGGCATGATTATGGTGCAATGATGATGTCATGGGGCTGTGCAAGGGAACCTAGACCGCTTACTAAGGTAACCACAGCTTGGCGCAGCCATCATGTGGCGTGTGGATGCTATTAGCAAGTGGGTTTAGTTGGGTACCAGTGCTGGAATAGGGGAAGAGCTGAAAATGGAGCAAAAAAGACAGGGGCTGACCGTGAGGTCGTAACACTACCCCCCTGCTATAGCTTGACCTCTGGGCGAGCAAAGGGGAGTGGCTGGGAGAAGAGCACTGCGAAGACCGAATGAAAGACAGGGTGAGGAGCCAACAGATGTGAGCGATGGAACTCTTGGAGGGCTTTCAGGCAATGAGTGAGGTTGGAGGCCAGCTCCTAGGTATGATCGTCATCAGAGTATCCCTTCCAGTGTACCAGATATTGAATACCATGGCCATGGGGATGGGAGTCAACAATGAAGTCGACCTCATACTCAGCATTCTGACTGTTAGTGACAATGGCAGGACCTGGTAGCAGGTCAGGTTGAGATGGTAGCAGGGGTATGTAGGGTTTGGTGTGGGAGATATTGATGATGGGATGGATGTGGATATATTTGGGGAGGTGGAGTTTCACGGCATTGGGGCCCTTGAGAGAGAGGACGAAGAAGGGACTGATCCAGCAGTTGGTGAGCTTGCGGCAAGGGAATGGTAAGTTTAGGTTATCAGTTGCAAGCCACACTTGGTCGCTGATGGCATAATGGGGTGCCGGCACTCAGTGGGTATTCACAGTGTGAGTCATCTGCTCCTGTGCCTTTGTGAGGTGCTCCATCGTCTGTCTCAAAATGGTCTGGTAGTTGAGGGCAAGCGCAGAGGCAGCAGGTGACTTTGAATCATGGGGCTCTACCCCCATACAGGGTTGATACATGCGGGTGACCTGAAAGGGAGAGAATCTAGAAGCAGTGGACTGTTTCACATTCAGGGAGAATTGGGCCAGGGGCAGCCAGTGTGCCCAGTTGTCCTGTTGTTCAGCACAATACATACGGAGATACAAGGCTACTTCTCTATTCATCCATTCCATCTGACCATCCATTTGTGGGTGATGGGCTGTGGACTTCTTTACATTCCAAGCTGCTTGCAAAGTGATGTCATTAGTGTGGTGGTGAATTAGGGACCCCAATCAGAGACAATAGATTTTGGTAGACCATGATGCTTCCAGACATGGTTCAGATATAGGTCAGCTAAGCCGGCGGCTGAGCAGGTCTTTGTACAGGGGATCAGTTCTACTTCTTTCAAAAAATGGTCAACCACTGTAAGGATAGTGTCCAACCCATTTGCCAAGGGGAGATCCATGATAAAGTCCACAGAGATGTCCTCCCAGGGACCATTTGGGATTGGTAAGGGTTGGAGTTCCCCCTTTGTCAGTTGGTTACTGGGCTTTGCTCGTGTGCACCAAGTACAGCTTTGTACATAGTGCTCTATGTCTTTCCTCATGGCGGGCCAACTGTAGGATCATGTGAGAAGCTCCAGAGTCCAGAGAACTCTGGGGTGTCCACTGACCTCATGGTCATGGTAAAGCGTGGTGATCTGAGTGCAGAGATTTGGGGGTACATAGATCCGCCCGTCCTTCTTGAGCAGCCAATCCTGGATCTCAAATCCCTGTGCCATCAGCTTCTTGAGGGTCATCTCAGGAAGATGGATCATCATGTGTGAGATCTCATCAGTCAACTCCTTCCCCAGGGTTGTTACCTCTACTGTCCCTTCTTCTTTCGCTACCTGTTAGATCTGTTCAGGGGGTATCATCAGTACTGCTTTATTGTCATCCTCCCCTTTATTTGCCAAGTTGGACCATTATGACAGAGTGTCTGCTTTGGTCATCAAAGCTCCTGCTTTATGGCACCACTTGAAGTTGAAGCGAGATAGGTATTGGGCCCATTGGGCTTGTCAGCAATTCAGATCTTGCTGTGTCATGAACCAGGTGAGGTTCTGATGATCATTCCAGATTTCAAATTCATGCTGGGTCCCTTCCAAGTAGTGCCTCCACCCTTCCAGCACAGAGATTACGCTGAGCATCTCTTTGTCAGCAATGGGATAATTTCACTGTTCTGGGGTCATCAAGTGGGAAGAGAAGGTGACAGAGTGCCATTGATCTCCTCATTGTATAGATAGCACCACCCCTACTGCACAGTTGCTGGCATCACTTTCAAGCTGGTATTGGCAGTCATTGTCTGGATATGCCAGTATAGGGGCCATGGTGAATTGTCCCTTTAAATTCCTAAACACAGCTTCACATTCCTCTGTCCATTTGAAGGCAATGTCCTTCTTTGTTAAGTCATGAAGGGGATGGGCAATTTGGGCATAGTCTCTTATGAACCATTGATAGAAGTTGGCGAGACCCAGAAATGCCCATGTCTGTTGCACGGTGGTTGGGGATGGCCACTCTGTCACTGCCTTTACCTTCTCCAGATCCATCCATATTCCCTTGGGTGTTACTATCATCCTGAGAAACTCCACGGTCTTCGTCAAGAAGGAGCACTTCTCAGGTTTAACAAAGAGGTCATTCTTTTCCAGCTGTTCTAACACCTTCTTGACACTCCTTTTGTGTGCTTTCTGATCAGTATCCTGAGAGAAGATGAGCAGGTTGTCAATGTATACCACTACCTTGGGCATGTCCGAGAAGAGATCATTCATCATTGTTTGGAAGGTCACCGGAGAGTTGCAGAGGCCGAAGAACATTACTATGGGTTCATAGGCTCCTTTATGACATACAAAGGTGGCCTTCCATTCATCTCCTTCTTTAATTTGTATGTTGTTGTAGCTCCACCAAAGATCCATTTTGGTAAACATTTTGGCATCCTTCAGTTTGTTGACAAGCTGTGAGATGAGTGGAAGAGGGTAATTGTTGCAGATCATGTGCTCATTTAGGTATCGGTAGTCCTGCACCATTCTTTTCTGTCCATCTTTCTTTAGGACAAAGAATACTGGTGATGTCTGTTTGGACTTAGATGGGCAGATATATTCTTTTTGTAGCTGATCCTCAACAAAGTCCTCCACCTCTTTCTGTTTGTTTGGGCTCAGGGGGATGATCCATCCCTTTCTCGGCTTGAACATTTCTTTTAACTCTATTGCATAATCCCAGGATTTTCATAATGGCATCCTTTCTGACTCCTTCTGCAAGAACACTCACTAATAATGATGATAGATGCAAGGCATGAGCTTCAGGGCGTCTTCCATTATTGAAGCCCTCTGTAGCTCCCTGGTTCGACTCCTTTCTTCGGCATGTCCTACTTCTAAGACCTTGCACTTGTGCATTGCTCAGTTACTCCATTGGTAGTTGCAGGTTTCCGGGCAGCTATCAAATTGGATTTGTCTGGTCCTCCAATCTATTTGAGGGTTATGCTCTTGGAGCCATGGGTAACCTAGAATGATGTCATTGTTCCTGATGTTCGATACATATGCTTGGAGCAATTTCCAATGTCTGTTTATATTGCAATAGACTTCCACTTCCTCCATAATTTGCCCTCTGGCATTCTTGGAACCGTCTGCATTATATACGATGATGGTTTGGCATGTGGTAAGCATGGGAATGTGGTTCCTTTGTACGAAGTCTTGATTTATGAGCATTAGGTTGGCCCTGCTGTCAACCAAGGCTGTCACATTGACATATTATTGCTCTGTGGAGGGTTTTATTTGTATGGTTAGTTTTATCTCTTTCTCTTTATGGATTATCCTCATATACATCTTCAGCAGTTCTGGGGTTTCAATGGTGGATTTAGGGGAATTAAGCACAGGTTTAGTGTCTCGGTCCCTGCTGGCCTCACTGGGAGACCCCCCTAGACCTGTAATGTTAGATACTAGGGTCATTAGTACAGACATGAGTTTTGTTAGTTCCACCAAGAAATGATTATCAGCCTGTGAGACACCCAGATTGTCTCCTAGGCTCTGCCTTTTCCCTTCTGCTCCTTTCCGGCTTTGGGAAAATCCTGATCTTGGACTGCTAAGATCCTTTCTTCTTCTTCTGCTAAGGCAATTTGTTGGACCCATCTCCTTTTACAGCTAAACCGGTGTCCACCTCTGTGGAAGTGGCATTCAGGGCATTGGTTCTTTGGCTTCTTGCAGTTCCAGGCCATGTGTCTGCTTCCCTTACAATTGAAGCATTTGCCAGTACTTTCCTTGATAGTGAACATGTCTTCTTCATCTGCTTCTTTGAAGCAATCTACCTCCATCTGATCTCCACAGGGTTGGTAGCCTTGTGGTCATCCCTGTATGAATGTAAGGGCTTTCATTGCGCAGCCTATGTCCCAGATATTCTGCAGGTAGTCTGCCAGGGTGGACTTTCAGGCTCCTTCCTTGAAGATCTGAAGGATAATGTGGCGGGCGGTGTTCCACTCTAGGAGGTGGATCGCATGGCTGTCATCTATTCTGGCCATTTGATAGAGGGCCTCCCATTGGACTAAGAAGTCATCTGTCCGGAGGGTCCCTTATTGGAGTTGTTCAAGTTGGGCAACCGCCCAGTCCTTTTGATTTACTGATTGGAACAGACTTTCCATTTCCTGGACAAGCTCATCCCAGGTATAACTTTAGCCTCATCAGAGGTGGGTCTGGGCAAAAGGTCCAGCCTTTGGTCCCTTTAGTTGGAACAAGACTGTGGTTACCACTTCATAGCTTTTCAGCAGAATGGTAGACCGGTTTGTGTGGAGCCATGCCTTAATCTTGGCCCACCATTCCTCAAACTTGGCTACTGATCCTTCGTAGTCTCCGGGATCCGCGAAGACTTCTATCTTTTGTGTCGCCTTTCCTCCTGCGGCAGCAGCGCTGCTTAAATTGGTGACAGTCTGTTCAAGGGTGGTGATGTCTTTCAATAGGGTGGTGGTCTTCTTCTGTTCTTTGATGCATTTGTTGTAGAGCTGCTGATTCTGCTTGGTCAGCATAGTGAACTCTAGTGCAATGGTGGCAATCTTGTCCTCCAATGTAAGGTTCAGGTCTGCAAGGGTTTGGAGTGTGGACTGCAACATAGTGTTGGGCTATGTGTGTCTTAGGGATCTGGATTCTCTTTCTGTCACGAATCACCTAGGTTCTTCTTTGATACTCTTCAATCATGGCTGGATGTCTGGTTGCCTTATACAGGGTGGATCTAACTGGTGCTATCTGTGGTTGGCTGATTGGTCTTGGTTGTTTCTGTTTGTCCTCCTTCCATCAGAGTCGTGTAAACAGTTGCCCTATTTTAGTCACTCAGGGTTAAACAGGCAAAGAAAGGTTCTATTCAATAGCTACCAGCTGTAATTCTGCTGTGGCTGTTCTTCTTTGGCATGGATCACCTGTCTCTCGTAACTGAAGGTCACTGAGTAGGTTCCTTCTCGGATGGCAAGCTGAGCTTGGAGGGGAGTGAGTTCTTGTGTGACGAGAGAGAGAAGGTGGAGAAGAAAGTAAGTAAAAAGGGTGGCAAAGAAAACAATGAGAAAGGTGAGTATAAGCAGCAGGAGCTGCACTATCATAGGAAGGGGGTGTTGTGAAGTAAGATACCTGTTAACAAGTGCAGGTAGGCATGGACAAGAAGTGGCATAGTAATAGTAGCAGGGGCTACTAGAAGTTGGCTAAAAATAGCAAGGGCAGCACAAAGATGTGCGAGGGCAAAGGCATCCCTGATCATTATCAGGTCAGACAAGGGTGGCAGCAGCAGTGTGGTGGGCAGCTCTTGCTGCAGCGATTCTCTCATGATGGGCAAGGCAGGCTTCTTTGACTAAGAACTGGGTGCAGTTCTCTTGCCAACAATGGTACTCTTTGTCAAGGCAGCAGTGGGTGTTGGGCAATGTGGGGTTGCGATAGGGACCCTCAAGGTTGTTCAGGTCAACTAACTCAGGCAGGGTCAACTCACGCTTTACGGTGGGGGAAGGCAAGGGTGGTAGTACTAGCTCCTCCTCTTTCTCTTTCTTTACTTCTCTATATTTGTAATGCTCACGGCTACGCTACGTTCCACTCTTTCCTACATTTCCTTCCTTAGCCCCTTTGACCCACGCCACAGCGCCGCGACTCGGCCGTACCTGAGTCCTGCTCCCACACCGGTAAGCACAGATAGCCGCAGCACCCGGGCACCGGACTATGGTAGCGCAAAGACCCGGTTACCCGGCTACTGATGCCGCACCGCAGCACTCAGGTAATCCACAGTTGCAATAGGCGCCATATGCCGCCACCCGGTCTCACGCCTATAGCGATACTCGCGCATCGCACGCCATAGCACTCCATCCGCTCCCACCCAATAGCGATTCCCCCGCTATTGTGCCATAGTACGCAATCCCTTCTCACTCAAATGGCATTAACCTCGCGATGG
>JBBPTI010000276.1:0-17196 GCA_038093995.1 Tylopilus aff. callainus | reverse complement strand
ACCAAGTACTAATAATATCCAAATATCCTTGTCAATTCAAAAGTGAAAAAACCCTTTCCATGGTATTGCTGTTTTGTGATGGCCATATCTCCACAGCCTGTGAACCAAATCACATGACCCAAGAGGCTATTTTGTAGCCAGGGGTATGTACTATTTATGTCTTCACCAGACCTAAGCGAAATTCCCACAGTGTTTGGCAGTGTGCTTCACACACTGCTATTGGGGTTAGCATGGAAAGGGTTTTTGGAGTCACTGTAAGATGTTGGCAGACATGTTGGTGAGGATCTCATTCATCATTGTCTGGAATGTGGCTGGTGAGTTGCATAGTCCGAAGAACATGACAAGGGGTTCAAAGGACCCACAATAATAGGTGAATGTGGCTTTCCATTCATTTCCTTCCTTGATGCATACATTGTTATAGCCCCACCAAAGATCCATTTTGGTAAAGAGGTGGGCAGTCTTGAGCTGGTCCACAAGCTGGGAGATGAGCGGGAGAGGGTAGTTGTTTTGAACAGTGTGTTCATTGAGATATTGATAGTCCTGGACCATTTGCTTCTTGCCATCTTTCTTTGGGACGAAGAATACTGGAATAGTTTATTTGGACTTCAAGGGGCGGATGTATCCTTTGCACAGCTGGTCATCAATGAACTTGTCTACCTCTCTCTGCTCTTGCAGGCTTAGGGGAATATTATGGCCCTTTTGTGGTTTGAAGGATTCTTTTAATTCGATTGCATGGTCCCAGGGTTTTTGTATAGGCATGTGTTCTGACTCCTTCTGCTCAAACACCTGGAGGAATGAGTGATACTCCAGTGGTACTAGATCTCGGGCCTCAGGTTCTTCAGCACTCCAAATCTCCCTTTCTTTGGCCTGGGCGCTGCACGCACCCTTTGCTTCTTTGGCTGTCTCTTTCTCTTGTTCTTTGGCCCTTCAGACCACCCAAGAGACTCTGTTATAGTTGCACAGCTCTGGACAGTCCAGTAGGTGCACTGTTCCTTTCTTCCAGTTGATCTGGGGGTTGTGCTCTTTCAGCCACATATATCCGAGGATTAGATCTTTGTTTCTGAGGTCCATTACCTTGACCCAGACCTTCTCAACATGCCCTTGGTATTCCAATAGTACTTCAGCCATATGAGTAACTGGACTGGCTCTGTTGGGGGTTCCATCCATGTTGTAGACTAGTATGGGATTTTTGAGGTGTTCAAGGTGAAACAACCCTTAGGCAGGGCTGCTTAGTGAGCTGTATGACAGCAAAGAGGTGGGATGACAAGAGCTAGCGGGGACCCAGGCGTCAACTGAGGACTAAGGGGAAAAACCCAAGATAACTCAAATGAGGACCTTGGGGCTGAATTGCCAGCCTTATATACGATTACAAACTGTTTGTATGTGTTGGTATCCTATTACTACATATGGGTACTTCAGGGTAGATGTGGGAGTGTGGGGTTTATGCCACTGGCTAGGGGTGAGTCATGGAGAGTCACTATACAGCCTTGCACAGCCCGGGCACCAATGATGCATGATTGCATCAGGATGATGTGATATGGCATGATTATGATGTTATGGGGCTGTGCAAGGGTCTGGATCTGCTTACTAAGGTAGACACAGCTTGACGCTGCCATTGTGTGGTGTGTGAGTGCTGTTAGTAAGCAGGTCGCGGGTACCAGTGTCGTGATAGGGGAGGAGCCGAAAAAGGGAGCAAAGTGAGCAAAATGAGTGGGGCGCGAGCAAGGGCATAACACAAGGGGGATGCCATACTTCAGTGCAAAGTTTTCATGCATGAAGGTGGACTGTGCCCTGCTATCAAGCAAAGCAGAGGTGTTAATGAAGTTGCCAGTCCTGGGCTTGACTCGGATGGTCAGGATGATTTCTCATTGGTTGATACTGAGAATGCAGATTACAGGGGGTACTGTTGTCGGGGTTTGCATGCGAGGAGGAGTTGTTGGGGTAGTAGAGGGAGTGGAATATAAAGAGGAATTAAGCACGGCATTGGGTTCACAGTTGCTGCCAAGCCACTGGGAGGTGGACTCTTCTTGACTGGGCAAGAAAATAGATACTATACAGTTGTCAGAGGTGATATGAAAATGATAGGAGTGTGCAATGAATCTTTCTCTAGCCATCAGGGCACCTGACATGCCCTTCAGGCTCTGTCTTTTCCCTTGTTGTTGTATTTGATGATTTGAAAACTCAACTTTTCTTCAGGGTTTTGCTGCTTCTTTACCACCATGGCTAATTCTTCCATCCTAAGCAGGGTGTTGTGGTTGAATTCTTCTTCTTTGGCCAGCAGGATCCTGCAAATTGTTTTCCTCATCTTGCAATGGGCACTATGTTCACCTTGTACAAACTTGCAGGATGGGCATTGGTTGATCCACAGCTGGCAGCATTCCTTGATACAATGTCCAGTGCATTTATAGTTGAAGCACCTGGACTGGCTATCACTGCTACTCAGCACATAGACTGCTTCATCAGCATTTTCTTCAGCTAGCCCCCACATGCTTATCCTGGGGGTGATCCTCCTTTCTCCACCGCATATGAACAGCAGTGCCTCCATGGTGGTGCCAGTCTTTCTGATGTTGTGCAGATAGGTGGCAGGGACATCCGAGTGCTTTCCTTCTTTGAACAGCTGGGTGATAATGGCTCTCAAGGTGTTCTGTTTGAGGAGCCAGATGGTGTGCATGTCATCAATGTCAGCCTGCTGGTAGAGGGCTTCCTACCAAACAATGAAGTTGTTGGTGCACATATTCCCTTGCTTGAATTCTTCCAGCTGGTGACAGGCCCAGTTTTTCTGGTTAGCAGCCCTGAAAAGTCCTTCTACTTTGCCTTTAAGATCAGCCCACGCATAGGTAGAGCCTTTGGCTAATCTGGTCTGGGTGAAGGGTCTGGCCTTGGATCCTTTGAGGTGGGATAATACCATGACAACTGCTTCATAGCTTCCTTGGGGGGCGACATGCATGTTTACTCTTAACCATGCCTGCATCTTTGCCCACCATTCCTCAAACCTGGTGATGTTGCTGTCATACTCGCTGGGGTCTGTGAACAGTTCAACTTTCTTTGCTGTCCCAGGGGGACCAGTGGCTGCCATTTGGCCTTGGAGTGTCACAACCATTTGCTGTTCATTGGTAATGGTTTGTTCTAACTGAACGATCTCATTGTTGGAGTCTTGCAATGACCTGGCAAGCAAGGCAGTTTGTTGGGTTATGGTAGTGAATTCATTTGCCACTGCATTCAGCTTGTCATGTGTCCTGATAGTAGGATCAGCCAGTAGGGTGAGGAGCACCTGCAACATACTTGAATCAAGTTTTCTTTTAGATGGTCTTCTTTGCAGCTTTCTTGTACCAGCTTCTTTGGCTTCTTTGGCTCTTGAATGGAAGTGGTGCTAGAGGTCTCGAGCAGATGATGGTCTTCTGATCTCACCAATCTCTGGGTCTCAGCCTATTGAGGATTCTTATCTTCCTTGGCTCTTGGTGCCTCTTTGGTTTGCTTAGTAATCCCCCTATAGCTAAACCATGGGCAGTTCTGATTTCAAAAAGGATAACTACCAATTGTTGGCTGGCTGGGCATCTGGCCAACCATTGCTATTGGTATCGTATTTGAAGGTCTCTCCATGTAATGCAGTAGTGGAGGTAGCACCTATGGAGTACTCGCTGTAAGGTGTGTGGAAAAAGATAACAAGGGTATTACAGTTCATTTGAACTGTGCAAAGAATGAAATAGGTAAGAAATGCAAACAACAAGAAACTGATAAAACAAGAAGTTTAACAGGGAGTAGTAAAAGAAAATAGGGAACATCCATAGGTATGAAAAGGAGAATGAGGAGTGAGTAACAAGTGAGAAATAAAAGTTCTAAAGAAATTTGGCAGGTCACCTTAAGCTCTTTCGAAGGTGCAGGTATCTAGGAGTTTGTTTGCTGCAAACGATACTTGAACCAGCAGGTCTGCTTAGCCAAGATTAGTGTTGTGGGCAACAAAAAGGGTAGGGTCTATCACAGGCACAATAGTCTGGGGAGTAGGAAAGGGGGCAATCAAGTTGTGCCTCAATAAAGGCAGTGTAGGTGGCGCACTGGCATTGGTATTCCTCTGCCTCAGCTATGAGGTGTCAGAGGGTGGTGGGTGAGAGAGGAGGTGGGGTAGGCAGAACAAAGTCATTGGGGTCGAGGTCAGTGAAGGGGTAAGGGGGATAGACTAGATCGGGCGTAGCTGATGAAGCCTGAGTACTCCTCACACTCCACTTCAGCGATGCAGGTGTTGAACTCCTGTTGAAACTCCTGCTGTTCCCTTTCTAAAGCAGCAGCGGTGTCAGCTTCAAGGCATGAAGTGACAGTAGCAAGGAGGTCAAGATTGACAGGGTGCTGTGGGCAAGGGGTGAATACCAGACACTGTCTGACTTCTTGCTCTTCCATGAGAGAAGCGGGGGCCAACTGGGCATGATTAGTGTTCACTGGTTTCCTTCATCGTTAAAAAGGCTGAATAACAGTACAATGCAGCTCACTGCTATGAGAGTCCTGGTAGTTTTGGTAGGGTGCTTCAGGAAAGTCAAAGAGTGATGATGGCAAAGTGGAAATTGATTCTTAATGAAACAACCTCAGGCACTAAGCACCTCTGGTTGCATAGCGGAGAGTGTACAAAGGTGTACAAAAGGATAAAGTTTAAATTGAACTTCTTATAACTGGGTGTCTTTGAGGGAAGACCCAAGAAGAATCAATTGGAGTTCTGATAATTACATGGGGGATCTTATACACTACTAGCTACCTAAGTTGGAACTCCATCCAAATGTAGTTAGGGCCAGCTAGAGAACTGCATGGGTAAACCCATGGGTGTCTGAGCCCATACCCAGACCCATATCCACAATATACACAGACCCATGACCATGGGTACCTACCCATACCATGGGTGCTTGTATGGGTGCATGGGTCTGTACCCTTGATGGGTATACCTATGTGCTACCCCAAGGTAATCCTATTCCAAAGCAACTAAGACAAAAACTAGTCTAAGGTAATACTATCCCAATCCTGTTCCAAGATCACTTCCTCATCCCCAACAATCTCCCCCAATGCAGCAAGCTTCTGAATGTCAGTACTTTGTATAAAGCCCTTGGGACTTCATGAACCAAGGCAAAGAACAGTGCAGACTGATTGTGCAGATAGACAATTATGAGTGTGTGACAAGAGACTTCACCCACAGCTAAAAAGGTGTTCAATATCAACAAAGGTGGCTAGTGTCGTTGATGAGTATGTTTAATTAATGGTTTGTAACGAATTAGTGCTTACCAGGAATTGTCAAATAATCCAACACCATGCAGGAGAGGCAAGGATAAGTGGAGCGGTGGTCATACCACCACTGGAGGACATCTCTGACATTCTGAGAATCTTTGGTCCTGGTGGTGAGATAGGCATTGAGTTCGTCTTGTGGCTGAGATGATTCTGTACTACAAAAGATCGGCAGATTATCAAACATGTTCATGTCATCAGCACTTGGTCTCTTCGATTGGAGCACATGTCAACAGAAACAAATAGGTTAGACAGTAGGGAACATACGTTGCTCTCAGTGCCAACAGAGTCTGATGGTTCATCTCCTGACTCCGTATGTACATAGTGCATTGCATAGGAGCCATCAAACACATTGCACATGAGTTTGTGTGCAGTTTTGATCCAGGCAGCTTTTCACACAGCCTTCTGGAAGTAACTGAGCTTGTGGCATGGGTGTAACACTGTAGATTGTAGTGAGATCATATACTGCAACAGATACAAGAGACACAGGACCTACCCATTGCAATCCGATACATATCTGACACATCCATAAGTGAATAATAGCGGTTGAGTGTCTGCTTTGCGAGATGAATAGCAGCTCAGATTGCTGGGTCCACATTGTGCTTATCGAGGGTCGTGTTTGTGAAGGATTTGTCAATGAAATCCATGGCTGGAATGACCATGGCGAGGTTGGGAGTCTTCCGCAAGAAGAACAGGGTAGCGTCCTTGAGGACCTGTGACTTGTTACAAGTCACACATGATGAGTAAGCATGATGTGTACCTTGAGAGTGTCTCTTAACTGAGCAACCAACTTCCACTCATGAATGTCAAGGCTATAAGCAGTGAGCCCCAGCTTTCACTTATTGGTAATCACATTGATTGGGTCTCAGTACTGGAGTGCAAAGTTGACCATGTCAAATGTTGAATTCCAATGAGTGGCCACATCAAGTGGGATCATCTTAAATGGCAACTTGGAGTCTTCGACGGTCTGCTTCCATGCTGGGAGCAGTACTGTGGTGAAATGTATGATTTTGAAGGCCAGTTTTTATACCTGCATCAATACGAGTCAGTAAGTTTGGCATGCTACTATAGTCACCTACTCTGATGAGCATGGTTTTCAGTGGTTGGATATGTCCCTTGAGCTCAGCGCGTTCATCGTCAGTCAGTGCATTGACCTTATCAATCCAACTGTCAATGTTATCTCCATCGTCCAATCCCTCAATATCTGTCACATCCAATTCTTTGTTGTCACTTGGATCCAGGAAATCCCACATGTTCTTGGCTCCTTTCATCCTTGGTGAGTCAAACAGTTTAAGAAAACTCTTCACAACTAAATTTGTGATGTGTAGCACACATTGCACATGGCTCATACTCCCACCAAAATGCACAACCAAGTCTTCAAGGTGGTCTATCATTATGTCGTTGGACATTGCATTGTCAGCTGTCACAGCAAGGATCTTGTTTTTATCAGGTCCATTTCCTGTTCATTGTGTTGACCACACACCTTATCTGATATACCAAACTCATTTAGCATATTTGTGAACATTTCGGCAAGGGTCTGACCAGTATGCGACTATTGTTGTCTCAGTCTCTGCCAGATGAGAACACTTTTGACACATACCTTTGCCATCTCAACAATATCTAGCATGTACAAGCAGGCCTTTCCTTCCTTTGTTGTGTGGACTGCAAAGGCCACAAGAGCCTTGTGGTTCAGTGATGTCCAACAGTCTATTGTAAAATTCAGCTCACCCTCATGTTTCTGGTGAGTTGTTCAGCTATGTTTCTTATTGCTGTCCATGATAACACACCTGTAACATTTTAGCTATGCAATTGCACGCATGCCTGAACATGACCTTGAGATCATGAGATACTGTGCTGGGATATGGTATGTAGTATTCTGGTCATCCAGTCTTCATCAAAGACTGAAATGCATGATTCTTAATGATGTCAAATGGGCGTAGGTTTTCAACCACCCATCGTACTATTTCAGCCCTAGGAATTCATGTTATGATGGTTGCGAGCAATCAATGTGGTACAACGCACCTCACCTCCAGCTTCATATGTTGATGGTTAGAGTAAGTCACTTTCCTTTTAATCTCTAATGCAGACTCGATGGACCCATTGGACTGATATCAAGTGACAGCCTTGCATGCACCATCAAGACTTGGGGTCTTGCTAATATTGTTCACAACATCTTCACCCCAACAGGCCCTGACATGTTTTCACATATTGCTAGTCGACACCTTGTCACTCTTGTCAAGAAAATGCTGCATGGACTGTTTACATCTTTTCTCCAAGCACTTGAAAACATGGCAATGACATCCATCAATGTACTTGATCTCAGGTATGGGGGAGAAGAATGCATAGATGGGGGATGTCCAATCCTTCATCATATGTTCTTAATTGTTGTAAGCATAAGGTCAAGGCTAATAGAAAGGCATCATAGGTTACCTAGCTCGGTCTCGGATAATTCCTTGGTGTTATCCCCAGTACCATTCAATGCCCTGTGTTTGTTACTATGTGTCTGTGCTATCTTTCAGGATGCAGGTAGTATTTCTATTTTGTCATTGTTGCCCAATTCAGCTGTTGCTTCATTGTCTGCAAGGTTAGCTGGCTTGCTGTCATTCCCTCACTGCTTCTTTGCTGCATTACTGTCATATCCAGTTGTTTGTCGCTTGCTTTTATGGGCTGCCTGTTCATTGGCAAGGACTTTTTCTGTAGGATGAGAAATGCACTTGCTGCTTATGATGGGGATGGGGTAGCAGGATGAATTTGTTCATGTCTCACAAAGTTTGCCTTTTTTTCATTGTTTGTCTTGAAATGGAGAATGTCCAGGTGTATGAATTCTATCACATGTCATGTACTGTGGTGGCATTGCTGTGTCCTAAGTCTGATTGGTGGCAGTGATGAGGTGTCTCATGGGTACCTAAACCCATGGCCATGGATCTTGGGTATGTTGTGAATCTGGAAATGGCTACCCATACCCATACCCACAGGAACCCATATCCAAGACCCACTATGGGTACCTGGTACCCATGCAGTTCTCTAGGGCCAGCCAGGTTACTAAATATGGAAATGCAAGTCAGAAACTGGCCTGGTCTGTGTGAAAGGGGTGATGCTGAGAAATATCGGCTATTGGCGTAAGATAGGATGATGAGCAATAATGCAGTAGCAGGAGTTCTGTGATTGGAGGAAAAAGGAAATAAGGGAATCATATGATATGTGGGGGTAATGCTATTGGTGTGGGGTCAGAGTGCACAAGTATGGCGAGTGATGGCACAATCTGCAATCACTATGATATCAGCTGCTTAGGTAAAAGGGGCTTTGCACTATCTTGGTCAGGTGCCCTTATGCTGTAAGCATATGCTGGGGTGGCATGAGAGCAAGGGCAGATGTTACCAAGTCATGGCTCTGTGGCACAAGTACCTATGCCTAAAGAAGGGAGTGTAGGAAATGAAGGAATAAAAGTGTAGTGCTGGAGGCATGAAGCGTAACAAGGAGTTTGATGATGCATGCTACTGGAGTTGAAGACAATTCCATGAGTCATGAAGCAGATGTTATGACTCCACCTGTCTGACCACACATCTTACCACACTCCTTCTTTCAGCTCCTCCCTATTGCAGCACTGGTTCCCGCGACCTGCTTACTAACAGCACTCACATGCCACACAATGGCAGCACCAAGCTGTGTCTACCTTAGTAAGCAGAGTCCAGACCCTTGCACAGCCCTATAATGTCATCATTGCACCATATCATGTCATCATGGTGCAATCTCGCATCATTGGCTCCTAGGCTGCGCAAGGCTGTACAGTGACTCCCCATAACTCGCTCCTGGCCAGTGGCGTAAATCCTGTATTCCCAGGACGGCCCTAAAGTACCCATATGTAGTAGTAGGGCACCAATACGTACAAACAATCTGTAACCGTATATAAGGCTGGCAATTCAGCCCCAAGATCCTCATTCGAGTTATCTTGGATTTTCCCCTTAGTCCTCAGTCGATGCCTGGGTTCCCACTAGCTCCTGTCACCACTAGCCTCTTCGCTATCCCACAGCTCACTAGCAGCCCCGCCTAAGGGTTGTTTCATTATAACTCGAATCTCTTCGCTTTGCTACCGCCACCGCTGCCCTGAAGCCTGTCACCAGTAGTGAGCCCCGCAGAGTCATTGGCTGTCATTACTGACAGCCCTCTGCCCCAGTGAACCCAGAACAGATCTCTGTCCCGTGTCCTGAGTACGCACTCGACGTCACCACCCTCACTGCCAGTGCCCACCTCTTTGTAGAGGAGCACCCCCGCCTGTTCGCCCAAGTCTTCGACCCTGCCTCTGCCGCCGCACAAAGAGAAAGGAGGTTAGCAGGGGAGTATAGAGAAGTAAAGAAGGAAGAGGAGGAGGACCTAGTACTACTGCCATTGCCTGCCCCCTCCCCTAAGCGTGAGTTGACCCTGCCTGAGTTCGTCGACCTGAACAACCTCGAGGGTCCCTACTGTGACCCCACCTCACCTGAGACCCGCCGCCGCCTCGACGAAGAGTACCATCGTTGGCAAGAGAACTGTGCCCGGTTCTTAGTAGAAGAAGCCCGCCTCGCCTGCTGCAAAAGAATCACCACAGCAAGAGCTGCCCGCCGAAATGCCGCCACCACCCTTGTCCACCCTGATCACAGTCAGGGACACCTTCGCCCTCATGCATCTTTGCGCCACCCTCCTCATTTTTAGTCATCTCGTCATAGCCCCCGCTACAATTACAATACCATCTCTTCTCCTCGCCTACCTACACCTGATTACAGGTTTCCTTCTTGCCTACTCCACCCTTCTATGATAGTTTAGCTCCTGCTGATCATTTTCACTTTCCTAACCGTCTTCTTTTCTTGCCTCTTAGCTTTTTGCCTTTGCTGTCTCTTCTCCCTTCTCTCCCTATAGCTCACACTGCTTCAAGCCCAGCTAGCGGTTCACGAAGGAACTTACTTCATTACCCTCGGCTTTGAGAGACAAGCCATCCACGAGGAGGAACAGCCGCAACAAAACTACGGCTGGTAGTTATTGAATAAACCTTTTTCTCTCCTTCGAAAACCCAAGTGATAAAAATAGGACAACTGTTTATGCGACTCCAACGGAAGGAGGATGAACAGAAACGCCAGAGACCAATCAGCTGACCACAGATAGCGCCGGTGTAGAGACCAGCTTGTCTCTGTGGGCATAAGCCCCCTCCTATCACATTTATACCGTCTCCTACCACTTTAAACACCTTCCCTGCCACACTCTCATTATTCCGCCCATACCCACTGCAGTCCGCCGCACAGTCCGGGTCGACTAGACCTTGGACTACCTTGGACTACAGCGGTCTCCCATTTCACCTCGTATGTCCTCCTCTATCTTATCTTACCAATTGCCTTTCTCCTTTATTCGCACCCGCCGTCCTTCCTTGCAACGTGCCATCCGCGGATGGCGGCGACTTTATTCTTGTCCCAAGACCACATAGATTGGGTTCGATCACATGTGACGGACTCTATATAGACTTCAACGTTGCCCTGATGGGCGGCGTCTTGTTTTCCCATGTCATTTCCAATATTACCTCGATACCCCCTTTAGGTCTTATCTCTACGGTTAGTAGCTTGACATCATTAGAGTCCAAGTCTACTCGGACTATAATGCCACTGTGTGGTATTGGAAATGGAGCTCCCTTTTGCTCACCACGTTCCGTGACCGTCACCGCACCGTTTCAACTTTTCAAAATGACCTCAGTAAACCGTCTACTGAGCTTGGACCGTTTCCCCTTTGACCCAAAAGCTTCGATACCGCTCGGACTCTCGGACTTGCACACGCCCCACGACCGGACTATCTCGCACTGCTGAGTATCATATCTCAGACTTCTTCAGGACCTTCTCCCTTTCCTTGAGTCTCTTTTGGGGACGAACATATCGTGCCCACTACTTATTTCTACGCTACTGAAGGCCAGGACTTATAGGTGCCTCTACCTACATAGTCCCCCCAGCCTTAGAAGAGTCTTTACACCGGGAAGTGTTTCAATTGTAAAGGCGCCGGGCATATGGCTAGGGACTGTAAGAAGCTGAAGAACCAATGCCCCGAATGCCACTTTCATGGAGGAGGACACCGCTTCAGTTGCTGAAAAAGGAAAGCCTGCCAGGTCACCCTAGCTGAAGATGAAGGTAGGGTGGCCACAGTACAGGAAGAGGATTTTCCCGATGCCGGAAAGGAGCAGAAGGGAAAAGGCAGAGCCTAGGAGATGATCTGGGTGTCTCACAGGCTGATAATCATTTCTTGGTGGAGCTAACGAAACTTGTATCTATGCTAACGTCTTTAGTATCCAACATAGCTGGTCTAGGGGGGTCTCCTAGCGAGCCCGGCAGGGACCAAGATACTAAAACTGTGCTTAATTCCCCTAAATCCACCACTGAAAACCCAGAACCCCTCCGGATGTACACCAGGGTAATCCACAAAGGGAAAGAGATTAAATTAACGTTACAGATCAAGCCCTCCTGAGAAGGGCGATACACGAATGCAGAGGCACTGATTGACAGCAGGGCTAATCTAACCCTGATCAATCATGATTATGTGCAAAAACACCGCATCCCCACGCTAACTGCCTGCAGAACCATCATTGTGCATAATGCTGATGGCTTGGAGAACGCAGGAGGACGCATCACCGAGGAAGTAGAGGTGTATTGCAACATCAACGGTCATCGAGAACTACTCCGAGTGTACGTATTCAATATCGGAACCAATGACATTATTCTAGGGTATCCTTGGCTTCGCAAACACAACCCCCAGATCGATTGGAAGACAGGGAAGGTCCAATTCGTGCAATGCCCGGAAATGTGCAATTATGATTGGACCAATTGGGCCGTACACAAACAGGAAGGGTTAGAGATAAGACATGCCGAAGAAAGAAGTAGAGACAGGGCCCGATCGGTAGCAGTCCCGTTTGAAGAAGCCCCCCAGCAGGTACCCATCATCTACCATCGCTATCAACGAGTGTTCTCGAAGAAGGAATCAGAAAGAATGCCTTTAAGGAAACCCTGGGATCACGCTATTGAGTTGAAGGAGAGCTTCAAACCTAAGAAGGGGTGAATCATTCCTCTAAGCCTGAACGAACAGAGAGAAGTAGAGGACTTCATCGAAGATCAGCTGTGAAAGTGGTACATTCGCCCATCGAAGTCGGAACAAACCTCGCTGGTCTTCTTCATCCCAAAGAAAGATGGCTGCAAATGGATGGTCCAGGACTATCGGTACCTAAATGAGCATACCATCCACAACAATTATCCACTCCCACTAATCTCCCAACTTGTTGACAAGCTGAAAGACACCAAGATCTTCACCAAGATGGATCTCCGATGGGGGTACAATAACGTTTGAATTAAAGAAGGAGATGAATGGAAGGCGGCCTTTGTCTGCCACAAAGGGGCTTTCGAACCCATGGTAATGTTCTTCGGTCTCTGTAACTCCCCCGCCACCTTCCAAACAATGATGAACGAGTTATTCGCAGATATGCCCGAGGTGATCATCTATATTGATGACCTGCTAATCTTCTCTTGAGATGGAAACCAATGGAAACATGAGGAAAAGGTGATGGAGGTATTGGAGAGACTGGAGAGGAACGACTTATTTGTAAAACCGGAAAAATGCTCCTTCTCCACTGACAGTGTCGAATTCTTGGGGATGATAGTAACCTCCACCGGAGTATGAATGGATTCTGCAAAGGTGAAGGCAGTAACCGATTGGCCACCCCTGACTACCCTATGACAGACAAGGGCCTTCCTCAGACTCGCCAACTTCTATCGACGCTTCATCCAAGGGTATGCTCAAGTTGCCTGTCCCCTCCATGATCTTACCAAAAAGAACGCCACCTTTGAATGGACAAAGGAGTGCCAGGATGCCTTCGACACGTTAAAACAACAATTCACTACCGCCCCAATCCTAGCCTATCCAGACAATGATTGCTGTTACCGTCTGGAGAGCGACACCAGCAACTCTGCCATTGGGGCCGTACTATCCATGCAAAAGGGGGATCGCTGGCATCTGGTAGCATTCTCATCCCATTCAATGACCCCTGAACAGCGTAATTACCCAATTGTGGATAAGGAGATGCTCAGTGTGATATCAGCATTAGAAGGGTGGAGGCACTACCTAGAAGGGGCACAACACCAGTTCGAGATTTGGAATGACCACCAGAATCTCACCTGGTTCATGACACAACAGAACCTCAATTGTAGACAGGCATAGTGGGCCCAATACCTCTCTCGATTTAATTTCAAATGGTGCCATAAAGCTGGGGCACTAATGACCAAGGCAGATGTGCTGTCGCACCGATCGGATTTGACGGATAGAGGGAGTGACGATAATAGAGAAGTGTTGGTAATCCCACCTGAACAGATTGGATGAGTCACTCAAGGATCGGAAGCGGTGGAGATAAGCACTCTGGGAGAAGAACTTGCTGATGAAATCTCCCACAGAACGATTCGGCTGCCACAGAATACCCTCAAGAAGTTGATGGCACAAGGGTATTCAATCGAAGACCGCCTCCTAAAGAAGAATGGACGGATCTACATACCACCCGATCTACGAACCTGCCTAATAACACTCCATCATGATCACGAGGTTAGTGGTCATCCCGGGGTGCTAAGAACCCTAGAGCTCCTTACCCGAAGCTATAGTTGGGTAGGGATGCAAAAGGAGGTTGAGTGGTATGTACAGGGATGCTCCCAATGTGCCAGAACAAAACCCAGGAATCAACTACCGAAAGGGGAACTCCAACTGCTCCCCATACCAGAAGGACCCTGGGAGGATATCTCCGCAGATTTCATCACCGATCTGCCACAATCTAATGGGTTCGACACCATCCTCACTGTGGTAGACCGTTTCTCTAAAGAAGCAGAGCTGATCCCCTGTTCCAAGACTTGTTCCACTGCTGGACTAGCGGACTTGTATCTGCATCACGTATGGAAGTATCACGGTCTACTGAAGTCCATAGTCTCTGACCGAGGCCCCCAATTTGCTGCAACCTTAATGACAGCCCTTTGCGCGCAGCTGGGGATTTCGGTAAAGAAGTCCACTGCCCATCATCCACAAACAGATGGTCAGACCGAGCAGATGAATAGAGAAGTAGGTACATACCTATGAATGTACTGTGCTGAACGGCAGGACGACTGGGCACGCTGGTTGCCCCTGGCCCAATTCTCCCTTAATACGAAGCAGTCCACTGCTTCCAAATTCTCCCCCTTCCAAGTCACTCACACCTACCAGCCCCGCATGGGGGTAGAGCCCTGCAACTCCAAATCCCCCGCTGCATCGGAGATCGCCCGTGATTATCAAACTGTTTTAGATCAGACGAAGGAGCACCTCCTACAGGCCTGCGAACGAATGACCATAACAGGGAACCTGCACCGATCCCCATCACCTTCCTATGCCATAGGCAATAGAGTGTGGCTGGCAACCAATAATCTATCCTTGCCCTTCCCTTGCTGTAAACTCACTGACCAATGGATCGGTCCCTTTCCCGTTCTCTCCCTGAAAGGACCTAATGCTGTGGAGTTACGGCTCCCCAAATACATCCGCATCCATCCTGTCGTCAATATCTCCTGAACTAAGCCCTATGTGCCCCCGCTCCCACAACAACCCGACCCTCTTCCGGGACTGGTATCTATCTCCGATAACCAGGACCCCAAGTATGAGGTCAACTTCATTGTCGACTCCTGACCCCGCAGCCGCAGCATTCAGTATCTGGTACATTGGAAGGGATATCCTGACGAAGATTGGACTTGGGAGCCCACATCCCATCTGACTAACTTCCCCGATGCTGTCTGCGATTTTCACCAGTCACACCCTTCTGCCCCGTGTCCAGTCTCTCACTCGGTCTTTGCCATGCTCTTCGCTCGCCTGCTCCCCTTTGCTCACCCGGAGGTTGAGCTTTAGCTGGGGGGTAGTGTTACGACTCCACCTGTCTGACCACACGTCTTACCACACTCCTTCTTTCAGCTCCTCCCTATTGCGGCACTGGTTCCCGCGACCTGCTTACTAACAGCACTCACACACCACACGATGGCAGTGCCAAGCTGTGTCTACCTTAGTAAGCAGAGTCCAGACCCTTGCACAGCCCTATAATGTCATCATTGCACCATATCACGTCATCATGGCGCAATCTCACATCATTGGCTCCCAGGCTGCGCAAGGCTGTATGGTAACTCCCCATGACTCGCTCCCGGCCAGTGGCGTAAATCCTGTATTCCCAGGATGGCCCTAAAGTACCCATATGTAGTAGTAGGGCACCAATACGTACAAACAATCTGTAACCGTATATAAGGCTGGCAATTCAGCCCCAAGATCCTCATTCGAGTTATCTTGGGTTTTCCCCTTAGTCCTCAGTCGACGCCTGGGTTCCTGCTAGCTCCTGTCACCACTAGCCTCTTCGCTGTCCCACAGCTCACTAGCAGCCCTGCCTAAGGGTTGTTTCAGCAGATGCCAATGCAGCAGGAGTGTATTATGCTGAGAAACTTTGAAATTGATCAATGAGTTTGGGGCCTCATTGATTGCTACTGAAAATGAATAGTGGGTTAATTCTGGGAGATGGGGATGGGTTTGTGCCAAGGGTGTGAGTACAAGATCTCATGGTTTGAGTAGCCATAGGTCAGACTCTTTGACAAGCTTGAGTTCAAATATACTGTCAAGACCAAGTCAACTCTGTGATGTTGGGGATTGTTACCATCAGATACTGAGAGGATTGGGACTTAACTTCAGCAACTCTAGTGGAGCACTGTGTCCTTGTCAGAGTCCTTGTCCTGATTTCTTTATGGGGTTCGGAGGTGGGACTTGTTGACTAGCAACAAAGTTGAGTGGGCAACAGAGGAGAACCTGTTAAGGCTCAAGCAGAGGTCAGAGGAGTTGAGTCTTAGTTAATATTTGAACTGAAGTCTACAGTGAACTAACTAAGGATTTATATATGATGGAGTGGAGGGGAATGACTAAGGGGTTCACTGCATAGATTACTAAGGTATGAGTAAGATGGAATGGAGAGGATGAGGCGCAGCCAGAGCTGTGAGTATTAGTAAGATGGGGAAATCTAGGGAGCAAGACTAATACTAATACAAGTACAAGAGTGAACATAAAAGGAATTAAGACAGGATTTTATAGTGGAGTACAACTCTATACAGGAGTTGTGTATTGGGGTTTGCACTTGGGTGCACAGGATATAACAAGGGACTGGGACAGGGGCAAAGTCATAGGTGTCAAGGGCCATGGATAGGTGTTACAACCTCGCTCACTCACCCTGTCCTTTTTCGGTTCCACCCCTAACCAGGTATCAGTATGTGCACTAGGCCATATACTAACAGCAGTCACATGCCACATGATGGCTGCACCAAGCTGTGATTACCTTAGTAAGCAGTCCAGCCCCTCCTTGCACAGCCCCATGACATCATCATTACACCATATCATGCCACTATGGTGTGATTGCACAATATCGGCACCTGGGCTGTGCAAGGCAGTGCAGTGACTCCCCATGACTCGCCCTCAGCCAGTAGCATAAAACCCACATTCACACTCCTGCCCTAAAGTACCCCATATGTAGTAATAGCATACAAATATATACAAACCTCTGTAATGATATATAAGGCTGGCAATGCAGCCCCAAGATCCTCATTCAAGTTATCTTGGGTTTTCCCCTTAGTCCTCAGTCAACACCTGGGTCCCACTAGCTCTAGTCACTCCCGTTCTCGTTTACTAGCCCTGCTGCTCACTACCCTTTACTAAGGGTTGTTTCAATAGGTGTTAATGCAGGGTGAGTAGACACTAGTGAGGGCTTCATAGCAGCAGGAGCCAAGGTGAGGGTAGGCCAGCAGGGGTGAAAAGTATAGTGAGGGCCTGAGTGAGGCATCTACAATGACTCCAAAAAGCATTGCAATGCCTAACCCTGATGTGGTGTGTGAAGCACACCACAAGCACCTGTGGGAA